>PVKE010000494.1:0-141260 GCA_004027555.1 Craseonycteris thonglongyai | reverse complement strand
TATGTTTTCTTCTAATGAGTTTTATGGATTTAGTTACCTCTTGTATTTGATTTGAGTTGATATCTGTGTATGATATGTAGTAGGAGTTCAATTTCATTTGTTTGTATGTGCAAATCCAATGTCTGAGCACCATTTGTTAAGAAGACTATTCTGTCATTGGATGGTTAATGTCTTGGCATCCTTGTCAAAAATCAATTGACCGTTGATATACGGATTTATTTATGGACTCTCAACTCTATTCCTTCGGGTTATATGTCTATTTTTGTGTCATTTCCACTGTTTTGATTATTGTAGCTTTATAGTAAGTTTTGAATTGGGAAATATTAGTACTCCAACTTGGTTATTTTTCAAAGTTGTTTTGACTATTCCTTGTAATTCCATTTTAATTTGAGGATTGGCTTTTCTTTTTTTGCAAAAAAGGCTGTTGGAATTTTTTTAGGGGTTATATTGAATCTATAGGTAAGTTTGCATTGTATTGACATCTCAACAGTATTGTCTTCTTATGTATGAACACAGTATGTTTTTCTGTTTACTTAGGTCTTCCTTAATTTCCTTCTGATAGCATTTTAATTGGTTGTCCATCCACTTCAAATTAGTTAAGAGTTTTTAGCAGATAACTGGTTAGCATGTCATTTCATTCACATATACAACCAGAAAACTAACTTCATTTTCATCTCTACTTGCCTTACTATCTTTATTTATTAAGAACTTATTATGTGTGAGACACTTTGCTATATTAGTGATAAAGAAAATATATTCCTAGGGTCGTTGTACAAATAACTGTGTTATAGAATTAATCAGTTTGATCTAGAAGAGAACTCTCAGCATGCCATGAGAAATTAAAGAGAAAGGGTTACACGTAATCAGAGATGTAGCCTTCTCTTCATAGAGGAAATGGCATTTCAGTGCAGAGATGTAAAACAGGACATTCCAGAAAAAGAAAGCAGTATGGGTAGAGGTCAGTAAGCAGTCTAGTTTAGTTAGAATATGGGGTATAAGGAAGAGCAATGGAAGACAAGAATGGAAATAGAGTTTGGGGCTTTGAATGCTTTGTTTTAGTAAGGAATGGGAAGCCACTGAAGGTTTTGAGCAAGTATGAGGCCTGACCATTAAGTTTGCGAACTTGCCACTGTGCACTTACATTGGCAGCACTGTACAAACAACTCTGTAAGGTTTCATAACCTTGGTATATCAGTGTCTCATAGCTGTGTTTGTGTTGATATGTGGAGGTGGTTGCTGAGTGGCATTTATTATTGCTGCTTATTTTTGTGTGCTGTTGCAAGAATGTTGGAGCTTGAACCAGAGCAATGAACAAACATTAAATTTCTTGTTCAACTTGGCAAGAGTGGAAGTGAAATCAGGGACATGTTAGTCCAAATTTATGGGGATAAATTCTGTGAAGAAAATGGCAGTATACAAATGGATTAAACGTTTTCCTAAGGGGAGAGAAAGTATCACTGATGAAGACAGGTCAGAGTGGCCAGTAACAAACAGAACTGATGAAAACTTTGCAAAAATTTGTCTAATAGTGCATCAAAGTTGTTGGTTAACTGAGAATAATAGCAGACCAAGGAAACATCAATAGAAAAACAGTTATGAAAATCTTAACTGAAAATCTTCGCATGAGAAAGGTGTGTGCAAAAATGGTCCTGAAGGAGCTCACCAATAAATAAAAGCAAAGGAGAGTCCAAGTTTGCCAAGACCTTTTGGAAAGGCAAGACGATGTTTTGGGCTTTGTTATCACTGGTGATGAAACATAGGTGTAACAGTATGACCCTGAAACGAAGTGTCCAAGTGTACAATGGAAGTCACCCAATTCTCCATGACCAAAAATGTTTAATCAGTCCAAATCAAGAGTCAAAATTATGTTGCTAACCTTTTCTGATATTAAATGGATTGTTCATTATGAATTTGTACCAACTGGACAAAACAGTCAACCATGTTGACTATCTGGAAGTGCTGAAAAGTCTGCATAAAAAAGTTAGACAAAAACGACCTGAACTTTTCACCAACTCATGGCTCTTGCATCATGACAATGTACCAGCTCACATGGCACTGTCTATGAGGGAGTTTTTAGCCAGTAAACAAATAACTGTATTGGAACACCCTCCCTACTCAGCTGATCTGGCCCTCAATGACTTTTCCTTATCTGAAGATAAAAGAAATATTCAAAGGAAGACATCTTGATGACATTCAGGACATCAAGAGTAATACAATGACGGCGCTGATGGCCATTCCAGAAAAAGAGTTCCAAAATTGCTTAGAAGGTGGACTAAGCACTGATGTCAATATATAGCTTCCCAAGGGGAGTACTTCCAAGGTGACTATAGTGATATTTAGCAATGAAGTATGCAGCACTTTTTCTAGGATGAGTTCGTAAACTTAATGGGCAGACCTCATATATAATGGTATTATCTGAGCTATTTTATGGAAAAATTAATCTTTTAGCAGTGGGTTAAAACATTTTAGAAGAAAGAGACCCTGGTGCAGGGAGACTGGTTTTGAATAGCCTAGACAAGAAATAAAGAAGGCCTAATTTGAGGTAGTGTCAGTGGGAGTGGAGTCAAAGGATGAAGTTTTAGAGATGTTGTAGAGGTAAAGAGTTGACAGAATTTGGCAAATTATGGATGATAGCAAGAAAGTTAAGTCAAAGAGATTTCTTGTCTGTTGAGAAAATTAGTTAATACCATTAACTGAATTAGGAAATAGAATGGATTTGGTGAAAAGTTGGTAAGTTAGGTTTTGGAACCTGTCCCCACAAGCAGTTCCCATGCCTGGATACCAGTAATTGCTATATTGCAAGCAGTGGCAGGTTGAGGGTATCAGAGGACAAGTGCTTGTGCTTTTACCTCCAGAGCTCTAAGTCAAATTCAAGGGTTTAAATAGAACCTGGCATGTACTTATTTATTGATTCATTTATTCAACAAACCGTAATAAGCCCATCTACCTGCCACCCACTGTGGGAAACTCTGAAGATACAAAAATGTATCCTCATCATCCTTGGTCTCAAGGGTTCTCTTAGGAGCAACCATGTTTGTGAGTGATTATAATACCAAATAATGTATTTATATTTGCTATAGATTCTTTACAGATTCTTTATATACATCACCAAGTTTTATTCTATTTACTTCATTTGTTGCATTACAAAGCCTCACTCTTACTTTTAATTTTCCTGCATTTGATTTTGAATTTTATATTACAGGATTATAGTGTCACCTATGGCCACTGTCCAGAAATCACGGTTTACACAAGCTGCTGCTACTTTCCTAGTGCAGCACAACTCCCTTCCTTGTGGGCAGAAAATAAAAAATCTCTTCTTAGCATGTTGGTTGAGGTGAGTCTTTCCCTTTTAACTAAAAGCAAACTCCTAGGAATATATTCAATGAAAACCTCTACCAAAACATGTTATTAATCTTTTACCAAAATTTTATTTTATTTTATTTTAAGTATGTATAGAAAGGAGAGTTTTATTCAATTTATAGTGCCTAAAAAGGTGCCATGAGTTTACATGTCAAGAATCTGCTATAATTTAGGCAATTTAACCCTGTGAGATGTTGCAGGTTCTTTCATTTGAGTATCACACAGAGTTACTTGGAACAGTCAATCCACTGTGGTAGAAAGTAAATCATTAAAGGCATCAAAAGATTTGGATTCTAACACTTTAGGCTTTGAGTCTATTAGAGTTCTCTTTTACTTTATCTCTATGCCTCTGAAACAGTGAATGAGTAGCTAAGGTCAGAGTCGGTGGGAAGGACAAATAAGCCAGTCTTATCAGGTTTTTGTTATTTTGTTTGTTGTTTTTGTTATGCCTCAAGCTACTGCCTCTAAACTATCTGACATCATAAAAATATAAATTTATATTTTATACGTTTGTTCAGGTTCACAAGGGAGTTCATGGGTTTGTTAAAGATAAAACTGGAAAACCAGTCTCTAAAGCTGTCATTGTACTCAATGAAGGAATAAAGGTACACACAAAAGAGGGAGGCTATTTTCATGTCCTGTTAGCCCCAGGTGTCCACAACATCAACGCCATCGCAGACGGGTATCAGCAACAGCATTCACAGGTAAGAGACTCTGAGTAGTATCATGTGCATCAATTCTTATTCTTCATAGGTCTATTTTGAAATGCTTGTTATAAAGCTTGTGAGATATAAAGATATAAAAAGTGTGTCCAACTCTTTAAAGATTTCTTTTTATTGTTTTTGACATAGAGATACAGAGACAGAGAGAAGGGGGAGGGCCCAGAACAGTCTCCATAGTTGCACATCATTGGTTTTTCCACATAGTTTCATTCCACAGGTGGGCGGGGCTGCACAGGGCAGGAACTGGGCCAGGGTCTCGCCTTGGTGAGAGCTGAACTGGGGGCATTCCCCAGTTCAGCATATGGGTCTGCTCAGGCTGGGGCCAGGATTTGATTCTGGGTCACCAGGGCTTCAAAGTGAGTGCCTAACTCACTGAGCCATCCTGGCTTCCCGCAACTCTTGACTATGGTATCTTTTTATCCTTAGCAACAAAATAAAAATTTTTATAGCATTTTGTATACTTGATATGACAGTGAATCATCTCTTTGGTTTGCGATAAAGGCCCTAGGAATAAAGCAAAAATATAATGTACCTTAAGCAAACATTTTCATAATTTTTTTTTAAGATTTATTTTTATTGTTTTTGACAGAGAGAGAGAGAGAGAGATACAGAGAGATACAGAGACAGAGAGAAGGGGGAGGGCCCAGAACAGTCTCCATAGTTGTACATCATTGGTTTTTCCACATAGTTTCATTCTACAGGTGCGCGCGGGGCTGCACAGGGCAGGAACTGGGCCGGGTTCTCATCCCGGTGAGAACCGAACTGGGGGCACTCCCCAGTTCAGCATATGAGTCCACACAGGCCAGGGCCGGGATTTGATCCTCGGTCCCCGGGGCTGCAAAGTGAACGCTTGACCCACTGAGCCATCCTGGCTTCCCCTTCATAATTCTTACATTTTATCTTTCTAGGTCTTTGTGCATCATGATGCAGCTAGTTCTGTGGTAATAGTCTTTGACACAGATAACCGGATATTTGGTTTGCCAAGGGAGCTTGTGGTAACTGTATCAGGTAAAGAAATTTAAATTTTTAATAGTTGACGTTAACACTAGTCCTGACATTTTTTTTTTTTCTTTCTGGTTATACAAAACATTTTTTAAATTAAATTTATTGGAGTGACATTGTTTAATAAAAACTGACATTTCAATTTGAGAGTGGATTGCCTCTTTAATGACCTAAAACTAATCACTTTTCTTCTGTCTCCTTATCTAAACGTGGTTTTTCTGGAACACTGTTCTTTGTGTTTTCATGGCTTGCCCCCTCATGTTTTCAGGTCTGTACTCAAGTGTCACCTCCACAGAGAGGCCTTCCCTGATCACTCTAGCTAAAATTGTACCCCCATCACTATCACCACCTCACTTGTTTCTATTATAGCACTTATCACTATCTGACATTATATATTTAGTCATTTACTTATCTGTATTCGACCTCTCCCACTAAAATATAAGCTCTGAGAAAGGAAGGAGTTTATCTGCATCCCCTCTTCCTAGAACCATGGTTGGCATGTAGTGGGTCTTAATGAAGAGGTTTTGACTCAATGAATGATTTGCTTTAAGAATGTCTAAATCCCTTGGACAATGACTTATATTCTTTTTTTCCATGATCCTAAAAGGAGGAAGTATTTGTTTTCTCTAGGATTAATGTGTGCCATTTCTTGAATTACTGAAAGATTAGAATGAAAAAATATGTGATAATAAATAGTAAATATTGTGTTGTATTGTCCTTTTGATACAAAGAGCCATGGTTCATTTTTAAGTACAACTTGGACTTGACACAAAATAACCCAAGTTTTATTACAGAGTGTGTGAGGGAGAAATCCTTAAAGGAGAGTGGTATATTAGAAACATGGTCAAATCATAGAGCATGTTGTGGATTGTTTAAAGAGTTCTTAGCTTGAATCAGATGAAGTATGAATCACTTAGTGGTTAGGAACATAGGAGCTAGAATTCGGCCTCAGTTTAAATCTGGCTTTGCCACCCATTTGCTATTGTGAACTTAATTTTAATTATGATTTTATTATCATTGTATCTTACTAAAACTTTAATTATGATAATCTTCTGTGCAAATATTTTAAATAAATGAAAGGCTTTGAATGAGATGGAAATTTACTGAAAAGGAAAAAATGTCATTGATAAGTTGAAAAACAACACAGTTTGATTTCATTGTGATAAAAGAAAAATATATATATATACATACACATGCATGAATAAAAATATGGGAAAATATGCACTAGGGTTATTAAAAATGATCATGTGGTAACAAATAGGAAGGTGTGAGAGGTTTTCAGTTTGGGTTTCTTGCATTTTTGCTTATCTGTATTTTTTCTTAATTTTGCATACCATAAGTGTACTGCTTCCGCAATAATAAAAGGTTGTTTTTAAGTACATGAAATAATAAATGAAGGTCATATTATTAGAAGTGTCATTGCAAGAAGCTGCTTATTTATATCCGTAAAGAAGAACACCATTCACGTAGTGGTTTTGTTTGTCAGGTGCCACCATGTCGGCATTGATCCTAACGGCTTGCATTATTTGGTGCATCTGCTCAATCAAGTCTAATAGACACAAGGATGGCTTTCATCGGCTCAGGCAGCATCATGATGAGTATGAAGATGAAATTCGCATGATGTCAACTGGCTCCAAGAAGTCCCTCTTAAACCATGAGTTCCAGGATGAAACAGACACTGAAGAGGAAACATTATATTCTAGCAAACATTGAAACACACAGCTTGCATATCTGCTGGCATAAGTACCAAGCAAAATTAAGTTCCTTTTGGGAGACACTGCATCAGCAAGAGAGACTATCTTGCTTCTTCAAAGATCTTTGGGAAGTTAGCTTGCTCAATTTGTATTCTCTGTGAATTTGGCTGGCAGTTTTGAACTTCCCCTCCTTAAAGTATTCTTACCTTAAAAAAAAAATCTGCTTCCTTATTTATGCAGCAGAGATAGGACAGCCACTTTGTTTTTCTGTTTAATTTAAGATGAGCTGTTTGGAGCTTATGTTATAACTGCATAAAGCCAACTAGTGGATGTTGTATTTTGCACATCAGATGTTTACTACTAGTGGCTTTAGTTTTTTTCTTTATTTTAAATGGCCAAAAGAATCCAGAAACATTAAGGCAGGGACAGCAGTCAGAATCTGACATAAAGCTTTAAAAACTCAAGGTTTTCTCAGCCTACTGAGGAATACTTTTCTCCAGTTATTTAATAACTGGAGTTTCTCTCATTCAGGTTTAATGGAGGCTGAGTTGATTTTAAAATATATATAACATTAAGAAAGGAATAAATGGTTTTTTGCATATGCTTTCTACCTGTTCCAAAGCTAGATCAGAACTGGTGGTCTGTGCTCTAAGCAGGATTTCACTACCTCTCTGGTAAGGTTTAGCAAAGTTCTAAATATCCCCATTTTAGGGAGAAATTGTTGACTTTGTTGTAAGAGATCTAAATGTCCATTTGAATGGATCTAAGAGGGAGAGCTAGCAAAAGCTAAAACTCATGTTGCCTATCTTTTAACTTGGTAAAAACCCACAGGTGCTGCTGCTTTTATCTGTGAAGCACTAGTTTATTCTAGGAATGCCTAGTTCTTTCATATTTCCTAAATTTGAACCTTTTTCTATGTTGTACATTTATGGTTTCAGATTACCCAGCAATCTAGATCTGAATTTTAGTGAAAATAATCTGGAAATGTGGAAGACACCTACTTACACATTCTTACCCTACATTTGGACACAAAATTATCTACACTTCATATTCCAGCCCAAACCTATGCCCTTTTATAGCACACTGTTACTGAAATAGCTTGACCAGTCTTACTCATTTGGCCTCTCTGCAAGAGATTGGCTTTTTGGTCCTAATGTTTCATTTAGATACTCTCGTTTTGATCAACCAGTTTTGTTAAAAGTTCAGATGAAAGCATTTCAAATGGCCTCCTCCATTAAAAAAAGAAAATGGAACTGCTGTGTGATACAACACTGTGATGACACAGGCATCATCTCCACTGCCCGTTGGGTTATTATAAAGACTTGAAAGATTTGCATTTTATTGTGTCTGTAATATGCTATTTAGTGGAAAGGATGCTTCTTGTAAGTGTGAATCTTACCAATGATAAATGGTTTAATACCTTTGAATGTTTTAATGGCCAAGTTGCTGCTGAACTTGTACAAATCAGGGGATCAGAAAACTTACTCTCGTGCTTTCAGATTGCATTCTACTCATGTATCCTTTCATGCATCAGTCATCCCAAAGCTTTTCTATGGAGTGCTTTACCACCCACCAAGGCCATTCAATCAGGTGTTGCAAAGAGTGCACCCAAAATGACTTTATACAGAGATTTGGTGGAGCAGGCATAATGAAGTCATAACATTTATTAATGAGTATCTGTGATGAATTTGGATTGTAAGAATGAAGTCAGAAAACCAAAAAAAAAAAAAGGTCAGAAAACCAACACAGGGCCTATGAATGGGTGGCTGTGCTTGAGACGTTGCAGGTTAAAATGACACAAAGTTTCTGTGACGACTTTATTTAACAGGTCTTCACTAGAGGATACCTTTTGAATTCATTTCTCTCTTGAATTGAACATGTCTTTAACTGTACATCACGGTGGCTGGATTCTACCCATTTTAAAATGTGTAAAGTTTTTTTATAAATGAATATACAAATAGTTCTTTTTATAATTTTTTTTTAGAGGAAAACCAAATTCTGCTATAAATATTGAATCTTTAATGAATTTCTATATAATGCATTGTTCTGGAAGACAAGACCTTCTCAGCCTGTGTTCTCTCTTCACATGAATGTACAGTATCATGACTACTAAGACTGTTCTCTGCCTCGCTTTGTCTTTTATTTGTGGATCTAATCTAATATGAGACCATATTAACTGCTTAAGCCATTGAAGCCATATGGAATGGGGAATGCAGTTTTTCAGTGTTTCTCCTAGAGACTTTCCATTTCCTTGGAGTTGTGGAGGCAAGTAAGTATCACAGTATTAAGAAATTTGCCCAAACCTGAGTTGTGCCTTTCTTTACTCACAAGGCATGTTGTTGGTTTTTTTCCTGTTGTTTTTTTTTGGTGTTCTTGTTGTTTTGGTTTGTGTTTTCTTGTTTTTGTTGTTTTTTTCTTTTTATTGCTATTGTTTTGTCCTTGTGATCAGTTTGTAAGCCTTCTTCTCTCTGAGCTCCTTAATAAATGCAAAGTGATTGAGTAGGTAACTTGCAAAGTGTCTGCCTGTGTAAATGTACTTGTACTGATTATGCAGTTCAAAGATGAACTCAAGTTAATTTCAGAAGGAAAGACCCTTTGGTTTTGATATATGTTGCTGAACATTTGGGTAGTGATTGGGATCCCTTCCAGCTAAGGAATGCTTGCAATTCTCATTGGAGGGAATTTGCTTTGGGACCTTGTCATTCTCCAGAAAGGAAACATAATGTATAGCAGGTCTTCAGTAACCTTCACCTGAATCAGTAACCTCTTCACCTGAATGAGATTTGCTGCATTAATGAATATTGAACTTAGAACTAATATTACTTGACAAATAGATGGTAGTGCTTATGCCTGAGCTTATTGTGTTTCTGAGGTAACACCAGGTTATTCAATAACCGTGACCTGTTTCTCCATTTCCATTTATTCTCAACAGTAAATAGTTTTATCTTCTTGTCACCAGATATTCAGTTATGCCAGATTTTGTCCCTACTATATTAAAAGCTTCTTGGTTATGAATGCTGTACTAGTGCCCTATGTTATGGTTCTCTGGTGGAATTGTTTTTAACAGCAGCAACTATACTGTTATTACAAAAATTCCACTAGAGTTGATGTTCATTGATTTTCTATCGAGCAACTTTTTTATAACTGTCTGGGTTTCTGATTTGTTTTAATTAAAGCAGATTCTTGAGGGGTGATTAGGGCCCTTGATTAATGTCAACTGAACTTGGATTTCCAATTTACGAAGAGATATCTCCTACCACCCATTTCTTCTATGTTTTAGCAATAATTAATATTCCACTTGACTTTCAGAATACTGTCCTCATTGATTTTTTTATTTGACAGAATACATTATGAAATTTGAAAGTAGGCTACCATTTTGAAATAACTGGATATAAATTATGTAAATATGTATGATTATGACTTTTATAAATGGTGTAACATGAGTGTACTAGCTACATTCTATGCTGGCCATGCTACAGATTTTTCTGGAGGTATGATATAATGGTATTTTTTATGCTCTGATTAAAAATTAAGTTTTCATCTGTCCATTTTTCAGAGTGACATTCCTCAGCTCCAGAACAGTCTATAGCTATTTATATGAGGAACCCAACACTCATTCATCTCAATTGCTTCAGTCTTTGGTTTATTTCATGCACTGTGCCTTCAAAATGAAGTTTTTAAAGGGAACTTTAAACAAAGTTGAATCATAGTTTTAAAAAATAAATCTGTGTAATTTATGTGAAATCTAACTGTAATGACGTCCTTTCTGTTTTTTTTATATGTAAACAGATCTAATCCTGTATAAAAGTTATTTTATGATGTTTGTCTTTCTCTGTGTTTTGTCTCATAATCACTTTTCAAAAGCAATAGACCAGAAATAGTATTGTTCCAATTTGAAAGTTAGGCATTTAGCTTTTTCTACCTAGGCTAGGAATACAGGGTTTTACCTATAGAGCATTTTTGTTTTCATGAATCGACTCTAAAGATAACTTATTGTCACTTATTATGTATTGTGTGGTTCCTAGGAGAGTGTTTCTGAAATAACTACACCATAGAGTAGCCACATTTTTCCTTTCCTTTTGTAGCCAGCTAAATTGATATATGTCCAATTATTCCACAATGAATATCACAGAACTGGCCATTGAAAGGTTTATGTACCCATTTTAAACTCATTTGTTAAAAAATCTAGTCCTTTTTACAGATGAATCTAGTTACAATAATTTGTCATGGCATTTCTTGGCACAGTGGTGATATATTCATTTAGCAATAATTTGTTGATACTGCTGCTCTAATAGGAATTGGGAAAGCAACGTTACATAAGAAATGGGCTCTGCTGACAAGGAACTCATAGACCAAAGTATAGAAATGGAGATAAGCTGTGTTTCTATAGTGACTAGTTACTCTAGAAAGAAAATCTGCTCCAGAAGAAGTAAAGCATAGATATTTGAGCATGGACTTTGGAGTTGAACCAATCTATGATTGATTCTTGGCTCTGCTGCTTGCTCCCTATGTGACTATTTTGTACAAGTTTCTTAACATTTATCTGAGTTTCATTTTCTCTACTGGTTAAGTAATAATACATGACAGGATTGTAATGGGAACTAAATGAAATAATGTTATCAAAGGGCCCAACATAATATTTCACTCAAAATTGAATGACTGTAGCAACCAGCATCATTTGCTGTTTTCTGATTGTTTTGAAAGAAAGTTATTTTAACAAATATGTGAAGAAACAAAGATCTGTTTACAGGTGGTCTTTTTAATTTAGAAGAAATCCCTAGACATGAATAGTAAAAAAAGAAAAGAAAAAAGAAGCTATGATATTTTCCATTATGTGTTTTCATAGGATTTTTGATAGCATGGCAGTAAAGTTTTAAAAATTATGCCAAATGCTTCAGATTTATTTTTAAATAAAATTAGCATGTATTTATGTTTATTCAGTGAAAATAGTCTTAACTGCTACAAGAAGTCTGAACAGTGATGATAGTTCCGTTTTTTCCAATGTTTGAAATACAGGGTCCAGCAGAAGTAACACCCCATTTTTATGAACTGGTAATCTATACCAAATCTTTTATTACAAAATTATAAGCATGTAATATTTTTTAAAGATTTATTTTATTGTTTTTGACAGAGAAACAGAGACAGAAGGGGGAGGGCCCAGAGCAGTCTCCATAGTTGCACCTCATCAGTTTTCAACATGGTTTCATTCCACACAGGTGGGTTCTGGCCACATTGGGCGGGAACCAGGCTGGAGGCCTTCCACACATGGGAAGCACACCCCAGTTCAGCATATGAGTCCACATGAGCCAGGGCCAGGACTTGATTCTCAGACCCCGGGGCTGCAAAGTGAGCACTTAACCACTGAGCCATCCCGGCTTCCCCCATAAGCACATAATTTTGTAACGTAACAATATCACACTAGACTACTTATAAAAGGCTGTTACCTCCACCAGATCCTGTGTTTTCCTGAGTTTTTGTCAGGAGTTTTCTCATAACAGAATCAAAAATCTTTAGTTTGTATCATGAACAAAAATCTGGTTATGTTCAGTTTTTCAGATTTCTTGAAACTGATTGTTCTCAGCAAACATTAAAGCTCAATGCTAATACACTATTTAGTTATGAATAAATGCCATCATGTAGATCTTTAACTTTTATTCTCACTTGCGGTTAGAATACCAACTGATTCTATGCCATTTATGCAAACCTCATACATTCATCATTAATTATTACCCATAATATAAAAGCAATGAAATTAGCATATAAAACCCAGTTGTAACTTTAGTATCCTAATTTCTACTTTACATTAATCAGTATAATGTTAAAAGCAAGCATGGTAATTGTTTGACATTTTGGTTGGGGTTAGATGAAATCCTATTCCCTATTACTGTGTAAACAAATTTAAATGAGTTAAGAAAGCTTTGGAGTAGAAAGATGTTCAAATTTAGGGCTATCTTGGAAGAAGTTTGAAGACAGGAGGGTGAGTAGATTGATTAGATTGAAAATATTGATACGGGTCCCTCAAATTCAGCAAAGACTACTGACTCATTTAGAAGCAATATGAAAAGGCTGTGATATAGTTAAAGCTATAGGTGGGGAAAAAAGCAACGGGTGAAGAAATTTAAGATGGAACATGTACAAAGAGATTGCATATTCTGTAGAAATTGTTATAACATGGGTTATATGCTAGGATTATCACTGAGGTTGAGCCAAAGTAAAGGGGTCATGGGGAAGATTCCTTGATCTGAACCACTACCAATTTCAAGTATTTGAAGTTATTCCAAATAATTATTAGTGCCACTTACTCTGTATTGTATGGTTCCTAGCAGAGTTTTTCAAGATCAACAGGCCTTTGATTTAACACTTGAAAGATGTGAGGTGCCCAGAAGAATTGATCCTAAAGATAATTAGGGAATGAGATAGATGGGGAGTGGGCCAGTAATGGTATCGGCTGAATTGGATGACAGCTAGATTGTTAAAAAATAATTTTAGAATAGTTTTAGATTTATAAAAAAGATGCAAAAATAGTATAGAGTTGGATGCTGGGTTTTATTTGGAGGATATGGGTGTTGGGAGGGCAAACGAGGAAGGGTTGTATATACAGTTTTTTATTCAGCAGGATTTGAATGGAACACATTCGAAGAGGACTGGGCATAGGGAATATGTCTAAAACCTAGCCACATATGCATAGCCTGGATAGTCCAGGTGTCAAGGCATGTGGTACAACTTTGACATTTAAATTTATCTCTAGTGGAAGGTATTATATCTCTATCCTAGATTTGGAGGAGACCTCACAATTTTTCAAAGGCAATGACCAAATGGACAAAAATTACCAAGTATGTAGAAAAATAAGAAAGCAGGAAATGTTCTATGCCAGTTTTAGATGATGACATTGTAAAACAACTGTAAAACAAATAGGCTTACTGTTTTCAAAGTGATAAAATATGACACTATCACAGAAAAGTATAAAATAATAGAACTTTCAGAAATGAAAGTACAGAAACTAAAGTTAAGTGGATAGTTGCAATGGCAGATTGGACACAGAGAAACAATGAACTAGAAGACAGAAGATAGAATTCTCTCAAGCAGCACGGAGACTAAAAGGTAGAAAATATGAAAAAGGATAAAAGGGGGTTTAACATAAGACTAATATATGTTTGATAATTAGATATTAAAGAAATTCAATCCAGAAAAAGTAAACATTCACACCTAGACACATCAGTGAAACTACTGAGCACCAAAAACAGAAAAAAATAAAGCAGTGAGAAGAAATTAAGTTCAAAGTATTAGCAGTTAGGGGAAACCAGGATGGCTCAGTGGGTTGAGCGCTCATCTTGCAGCGCTGGGGTCCAATGATTGTATTCCAGCCCTGGTCCATGCAGATTCATGTGCTTAACTGGGGTGTGCCCTAGTTCAGTTCTCACTGGGGTGAGCTTCCCATGTGGGAGACCCCAGGTTTGGCTCCCGCCTGGGCATAATTCTCATGTAGGAGGCCCTCAGCAGGGGCGTGCATCCCATGTGGTAGGTCCCTGGTCCAATTCTTGCCCTACACAGCCCTGAGCCCACCTATGGAGTGAAATTATATTGAAAACTAATGACGTACAACTATGGAGACTGATCTGGGCCCTACACCTTCTCTATGTCTCTCTGTCTCTTTCAAAAGCAATAATAATAAATCTTTAAAAGTATTAGCAGTTGACTAAGATTAAACTCACTCTCAACAGTGGAAACCATAGTACAGTGAAATCATACTTTGAAAGTGCTGGGGAAAACATTAACTTCCAACACAGAATTCTATATTGAACATATCTTTTAAGAATGAAGGTGGTTAAAAAAATAAATAAATAAAAAACAAAGAATGAAAGTGAACTTTCAGATAGCTGAAAATATTGGTGGCAACCTAAACTACCTGTCTCCCAACATTTCATTGCAAAATAATGCAAAAAATAAAAACAAGAAGGTAAAAGTTAACCTATACAGAAATCACACTCTCGGCATAACTTGAAGTCAAAGAAGTTTCAAACTTCAAACTAACTGCATAAAATGAGAAAAATCAAATCTCTGCATATGTTCTCACAGGCCTGCCCCTGCTCCTCCCCAATGCTAGGCTTGAAGACAAGGCAGATGGAGATAAACTGCGTGAAAGACAGAAGAGGAATGCCAATACAAAAGACCTAATGTGTGTCTAAAACTACTGCCCAAAGATTAACTCCACCTTAAATCTGAATGGTCTAAAAATTTTATTCAAGCAGATCTGAGCACAAACAATAGGGAAGGGAGCACAGAGTTAAAAGGGCAGGCATGAGGTGAAGGGGCAGTCTTTGAAACAGCTTCTGGTGAAGGAAAAAGATGAAAAAGTATGGAGAAACATGCTCTGACCAGTATGTGATAAAAGAAAAAAGAAGGAAAAGAGGAAAATATAGAGTCCTGCAAGATTAAAAAAAAACTGCAAAATTGGAGCACTTAGAATCCCTCCCTATCACCAAAACAAACAAAAACTTTACTCGAGTACCAGAATTTTGCTATGTTGACAAAATAGATCTTAGCCATGAAGCCTGAAAATATAAATAACATGAGTATTTATATGGAAGAAACAAATTTATCACTATTGGTAGATACGATTTTATATGTGGAAAATACAAAATAATCTACTGGTGAATTAGAAATACTGAGAATTTAGTTGAGGATGCTGGGATGGCTCAGTGGGTTGAGCACTTGTCTTGCAGCCCCAGGGTCCAAGGATCAAGTCCCAGCCCCGGCCCATGTGGACCAATATGCTGAAGTGGGGTGTGCTTCCCATGAGGGAGGCCCCTGGCCGGGTTCCCGACTCTGATTCAGCCCCTGGCTCGAGGGGGCGTGTCTCCCATGCAGGAGGTCCCAGCCCAGTTACTGCCCTGCACAACCCTGTGTCCACCTGTGTGGAATGAAACTATGTCAGTAACCAATGACATACAATTATGAGACTGTTCTGGGCCCTCCCTCTTCTCTCTGTCTTTTTCTGTCAAAAACAATAAAATAAAGCTTAAAAAAAAGATTGACCCACCAAAATGGCAGCATGAGAAGAGCTCTTGAAATCTCTCCTAGAAAGAACAATTTAAACAAATAAAACCTAACCAGAGAATCCCCTAAGCAACACATCGCCTCGGCTGAAGGACTCACTCACTGCAAGAAAATACCTAAAGCCAGAGAAAGGGAGGTGAGTGAGAGAGAACAAAAGGGAGCTGTGTAGAGACAGGATGCAAAGTACAACCCAGAGACCTACCCGATGAGCGACTCAGGGGCTGACCTGGAGACCAGCAGGGAAGAGACTGACTGAGGCTCACCCCACCAGCCCATCCCAGAACCTGCCTTCAGTGGGCTGCTGCCCAGGGCGGGGGAGGTGGGGGGGGGCAGGTCTGTGATGCAATCAGACCTGCACCTTTCTCGGCAAACCCCACCCCAACCTTTCCCACTGACACCAGCAGAGGAATCTAGGAAAACAAGCACAGGTGTGGCAGCTTCTGACTGCAGTGGGATCTCGGAGGCATAGAATACCATCGCCCACTATACCTTCCCAAGGAGGTATCATACAGAGATCAACACCTGAATCAAAGAGAGGCCCACCTTCTAGGAAGGCTCCCACTACAAGAAAACCAAATAATCAAGAGAAAATATTACAAGGCAGTGCATCTATCAGGGGAAAAGTCCTCATGTCCAGGAAAAGAAATGTTCCAACAGCAATGAATACCCTTGTGAACAAAGGTGCTCAGAAAGAAAGAGAAAACTTCCAGAAAAGGAACTTGAAGATATGGAAACATATAAACTAAATGACACAGAATTAAAGACGGCAGACTATCATCAGATTTCTCAACAGAAACTCTATAAGCCAGAAGGGAATGGAACAAAGTATTCAAAATATCAAAGGAGAGAATTACCAGCTAAGAACCCTGTACCCAGCAAAGTTATCCTTTAGATATGAAGGAGGAATAAAGGCTTTTTCAGACATAGAGAAACTGAAGGAATTCTCCAGCACAAGGCCAGCATTTCAATAAATATTGAAGGAGGTGATTGGACCTGAAACAAAAAGTAAAAGTACATAGGAATAAACTGGAACAATAAAAACATAAAAGGGGAGGAAGTAAAGGTTTAAATTTTCAAAGAGAATGAAGGTAAGAAACATCCTGAAGAAAAATAACCACTGCATATATGAAACTTTCTTTTATATAAAGTTCATGGTAACCACTAAAAAGTAACTTAGAACTGGGACACATAACAATAAAAAAAAGAGAAAACAGGAAAAGCAGTCATAAACACCATCAAACTAAAATAATCAATGGGAATGAAAAAGCAAAGAAGCCAAAAAAAAAAAAGCTACCAGAAAACAAAAGATAAAAAGGTTATAGGAAATCCTCATATATCAATTATCACCCTAAATGTAAATGGACTGAACTCACCAATAAAAAGACACAGAGTAGCAAACTGGATCAAAGAACAAAAACCAACCTTATGCTGCCTTGAAGAGACACACCTCAGCCACAAGGACAAACACAGACTCAAAGTGAAAGGGTGGAAAAAAATACTCCAAGCAGATGGCACCCAGAGAAAAGCAGGTATAGCCATACTTATATCTGATGAAACAGACTTCAAGATCAAAAAGATAACAGACAAAATGAATACCGTATTTTCCGGCATATAAGACGACCGGGCGTATAAGACGACCCCCTAATTTTACAGTTAAAACATAGGTTTAGGCCTATATTCGCTGTGTAAGACTATATATGCCGGAAAATACAGGTATTTCATAATGATAAAGGGGACAATACAAAAAGAAGACATGGCATTTATTAATAGATATACAACCAACCAAGAAGCACCAAAATTTACAAAGCAACTACTAACAGATCTAAAAGGAGAAACTGACAAAAATACAATTATAGTAGGGGACTTAAATACCCCATTGACAGCCATGGACAGATCATCCAAAACTAAAATAAATAAGGAAATAGTAGCTTTAAATGATGCATTGCAGCAATTGGACATAATTGACAGGATACTTTATCCTACAACACAGGACTATACATTCTTTTCTGCTGCACATGGAACATTCTCAAGGATAGACCACATGATGGGAAACAAAGCTAGCCTCAGCAAATTTAAGAAGATTGAAATCATACCAAGTGTATTCTCTAATCACAAAGCTCTGAATTTGGAGATCAACTACAAAAAGAAATCAGGAAAAACCACATATACATGAAGATTAAACAACATGTTATTAAAAAATGACTGGATCAGGGGAAGCCGGGATGGCTCAGTGGGTTAAGCGCTCACTTTGCAGCCCTGGGGACCGAGGATCGAATCCAGGCCCCGGCCCGTGTGGACCCATATGCTGAACTGGGGAGTGCCCCCAGTTCAATTCTCACCAGGGTGAAGACTCTGGCCCAGTTCCTGCCCTGTGCAGCCCCACTCCCACCTGTGGAATGAAACTATGTGGAAAAACAAATGATGTGCAACTATGGAGACTGTTCTGGGCCCTCCCCCTTCTCTCTGTCTCTGTATCTCTCTCTGTCAAAAACAATGAAAATAAATCTTAAAAAAAAAAGAAAGACTGGATCAAAGAAGAAATAGAAGATATTAAAAAATACATAGGGGAAGCCGGGATGGCTCAGTGGGTTAAGCGCTCACTTTGCAGCCCCGAGGACCGAGGATCGAATCCCGGCCCTGGACCGTGTGGACCCATATGCTGAGCTGTGGAGTCCCCCAGTTCAGTTCTCACTGGGGTGAGACCCCCGCCCAGTTCCTGCCCTGTGCAGCCCCGCCCACCTGTGGAATCAAACGAATATGTGGAAAAGCCAATGATGTACAACTATGGAGACTGTTCTGGGCCCTCCCCCTTCTCTCTGTCTTTGTATCTCTCTCTCTCTGTCAAAAACAATCAAAATAAATCTAAAAAAAAAAAATACATAAAAACAAATGACAATGAAAACACAACATGCCAAAATTACTGGGATGCAGCAAAAGCAGTAATAAGAGGAAAATTTATATCACTACAGGCCTATCTCAAGAAACAAGAAAAATCATAAGTAAACAATCTAATAACACATCTTCAAGAACTTGATAAAGAAGAACAAAAAACACCCAAAGCCAGCAGAAGGAAGGAAATAACAAAAATTAAAGCAGAACTAAGTGAAATAGAAAATAGAAAAAATTAATACAACAAAGAGTTGGTTCTTTGAAAAAATTAATAAAATTGACAAACATCTGGCTCGGCTCACCAAGGGAAAAAGAGAAAACACACAATCTGAATTAGAAATCAAAGGGAAATTACAACTGATACCACAGAAATATAAAGGATCATACAAGAATACTATGAAGGACTATATATCACCAAATTTTGCAACCTAGAAGAAATGGACAAGTTTTTAGAAACATAGTCTACCTAGACTGAATCAAGAAGAACTGGATAACCTAAACAAACCAATCAACAGTAAGGAAATTGAAACAATCCATCCAAACCTCCCCAAAAGCAAGAGTCTAGGACCAGATGACCTCACTGAGTTTTACCAAGCATTCAAAGAGGAACTAACACCTATCCTCCTCAAACTTTTCTAAAAAGTTGAAGAAGCAACACTTCCCAACTCATTCTGTGAGGCCAACATTACCCTAATACCAAAACCTGGCAAGGATAGCACAAAAAAAGAGACCTACAGACCAATACCTCTGATGAACACCAGTGCAAAAATCCTAAACAAAATACTAACAAATAGAATACAACAATGCATTAGAAAAATTATACATCACAATCAAGTGGGGTTCATCCCAGGGGCACAAGGATGATTCAACATACACAAATCAATCAAAGTGATACACCACACAAACAAAACAAAAGATGAAAACCATATGATCATATCAATTGATGAAGAAAAAGCATTTGACAAGATACAACATCTATTTATGATCAAAACACTTAATAAAATGGGTATAGACGGAAAGTCCCTCAACATAATAAAGACTTTATGCAACAAACCCTCAGTGAATGTCATACTGAAAAAGGAAAAACTGAAACCTTTTCTTCTAAAATCAGGAACAAGACAGGGATGCCTTTGTCACCACTGCTATTCAATATAGTGGTGAAAGTTATAGCCAGAGCCTTCAGGCAGGAAAAATAAATTAAAGGCATCCAAATTGGGAATGAAGAAGTGAAACTGTCACTTTTTGCAGACATAATCCTTTATATAGAAAACCCTAAAGACTCCACCAGAAAACTACTGCAAATAATAAATGAATACAATAAACTTGCAGGATACAAAATCAATGTACAAAAATTACAGCATTTTTATATGCAAACAATGAAACTTCAGAAAAAGAAATGAGAAAAACGATACAGTTTGTGATCAAAAAATAATAGAATACTTAGGAATAAATTTAAAGAACATGAAGGACTTATACATAGAAAACTATAAGACACTATTAAAAGAAATTGAAGGAGATACAAAGAAATGGAAAGATATTACGTGTTCATCAATTGGAAGAATCAACATAGTTAAAATGGCCATACTACCCAAAGCAATACACAGATTTAATGCAATTCCTATAAAAATCCCACAGACATTTATTTGAGAAATAGATTTTTAAAAAATTATCAGATTCATATGGAATCTGATAATACTCTGAAGAAAGAATGAGGCTGGGGGCATCATGCTCCCCGACTTCAGTCTGTACTATAAAGCGTCAATAATCAAAATAGTTTGGTATTAGCAGAAAAATAGACATACAGACCAATGGAATAGATCAAAAACCCAGGAATAAACTCACAAACATATGCACAGATAATTTTGACAAAGGAGCAAAAAATATGTACAATGGAGAAAAGAAAGCCTCTTCAGTAAATGGTGCTGGGAAAATTGGATAACCACATGCAAAAGAATGAATCTGGACTGTAAACTCTCACCATATACCAAAATTAACTCGAAGTGGATTAAAGACCTCCATATAAGACCTGAAACAACAAAGTTCATAGAAGAAAGCATCAGTACTAAACTTATAGACTCAAAGTGGTTTAAAGACCTCCACATAAGACCTGAAACAATAAAGTGCATAGGAGAAAGCATCAGTACTAAACTTATAGACCTTGGGCTCAGAGAGCACTTTATGAACTTGACCCCAAAGGCAAGGGAAGTAAAAGCAAAAATAAATGAATGGGACTATATCAAACTAAAAAACTTCTATACAGCAAAGGACACCATCAACACAGTAAAAAGGAAACCAGCCAAATGGGAGAAAATATTTGCAAACAATGCCTCTGATCAGGAGCTAATATCTAAAATATATAAAGAACTCATACAACTCAACAACAAAAAAGCAAACAATCCAATTAAAAAATAGGCAGAAGACCTAAATAGACACTTCTCCCCTATACAAACGGCCAACAGATACATGAAAAAATGCTCAACATCACTAGCAATTAGGGAAGTGCAAATTAAAACCACAATAAGATACCATCTCACACCTTTTAGAATGGCTAGAATCAACAAGACAAGGAATAACAAGTGCTGGAGAGGCTGTGGAGAAAAAGGAACCCTCATACACTGCTGGTGGGAATGTAAATTGGTACAACTGCTATGGAAGGCAGTACGGAGATTCCTCATAAAAATTAAGAATAGAAATACCATATGACCAGCAATCCCTTTTCTGGGTATCTGCCCAAAAACTTGAAAACTTTAGTCTGCAAAGAAATATGTACCCCAATGTTCATTGCATCACTGTTCATGGTGACCAAGTCGTGGAAAAACCAAAGTGCACTCTGATATAGGACTAGATAAAGAAGTGGTGGTACATTTATACAATGGAATATTACTCAGTGATAAGCAAGGATGAAATACTGCCAATATGGATAGACCTTGAGATCATCATATTAAGTGAGATAAGTCAGACTGAAAAAATCAAGAACCATATGATTTCACTTATATGTGGAATATTAAACTGAAAGTAACAAAGACACAAAAACTCATGGGCATGGTCAATAGTTGAGTGGTTAAGTGAGGGTAAAGGAAAAGGTGTGTGGGAGAGTAGGGTGGGGGCATCAAATATATGGTGATGAAAAGAGAACTGACTCTGGGTAATGAGCATATAATGCAATGAATGCATAGATGATGTAAGGTCGAATTGTACACCTGAAACCTATGTAACTTTTACCAACCAATGTCACCCCAATAAATTTAACAATCTTTAAAAAAAAAAAAAAGATAGATAGAAAGAAAGAAAATGTATTAAATTAGTGACTGAAAATTTCCTAAATTTGGCTAAACATAAATCTAAAATTCAAGAAGCTGAGCAAATCCCAAATAGGATAAAACCAAATAAATTACACCAAAACACATCATAATCAACCTTTTGAAAACTAAAGAAAAAGTTTGAAAGCAACGAGAGAGAAAAAAATGCCTTAGCTCAGGCATGTCCAACCTGCGTCCCAGGACAGCTTTGAATAAGACCTGATACAAATTCTTAAAACATTATGAGATTTTTTTCCAGCTCATCAGCTGTCATTGGTGTTAGTGTATTTTATGTGTGGCCAAAGACAATTCTTCCAATATGGCCCAGCCACCACTAGTCTAATGGAAAAACAATTCTAGTAATAGCCAATTTCTTATCAGAAACTGTGGAGGCCAAGAAGATTTACCACATTTTCCAAGGGTTGAAAAAAAGAAATCATCAACCCCAGATTCTATAACTGGCAACAATATCTTTCAGGGATGAAGGGGAAATTACAACAATTTCAGAAGAAGAAAAGCTAATAGAATTTCTCTCCAGGTGATCTACTTTAAAAAATTATTAAAGGAAGTTCTCGAAACAGGATGAAAATTATGTAAAAGAAGGAATCTTGGAACATCAGGAAGCAAGAAAAATGGAAAGAGTAAAATATGGCTAAAAACAGTAGGCTTTCTTCCTTTTTCTTTTGAATTCTACAAATTATGTTTGATAGTTGAAGCAAAAATTATAACATTATCAATGAATACAGAGAATATAAAAACAATTATAAATGGGAGTGGGTAAGGGGCCAGGTATGATTTAAACACCTTTATAGGAGGTAAGGTTTCTACATTTCACTAGAACTGGTAAAATGTGGTCACAAGTAGACTGTGATAATTTATGTATCTATAAAGGGTGGGTTTGGGCAGCTGAGTTGAACAGGTTGAGGGGACAAGATGAGACACAAGGAAGCGGTTAGCCCACTTTCTAGATTTGGTGGCTGAACAGGAAAGAGGGCTGGGGCTGTAACTACTGCAGACAGAGGAAAAGGTGGACCGCGGAGAAGAGTACATATGTCAGAGATTGTGGGATAATGGAGCACCGGCACAGGTGACGGTGTTGGTCTTGGGAAGAAAAGAACCTCTGGCTCTGAGAAGGGAAAGAGGCTGTCTGAAGATACACATCGAAAGAAGGTGAGGGAAGCAGGGAGCAGCGCCTGAGAGTGATTTTTTTTTTTTCTCAGCCAGATGGGCCCCTGCAGAGAGTGGGATAAGCCGAGCTGAAGGCAATGATGCACATTTGGGACACGGAGAAAGGCTATGGTCACCAGAAAGACCATGTCAGCGTTAACCCTGAAATTGTCAAACTCGCTGCAAAAAGGGTGTAAAAGAATGAACTGACCGCTAGGGGGCGGTGTCTGTGGAAGCTCACGTATCCCGCGGGCTCGGGCACCAGGGCGGAAGAAGGCGCGGAGGGGACTCTCTAGCTCGCACCGTCTCTACTCTCCTATCCCGACTGACGTTGGACAGTAAAGATGGCGGCGGGGACCAGCAATTACTGGGAAGGTGAGGGCGAGGCCTCCGGGTGGCTCTACCCTAGGGGCAGCGGGGCTGAGTGAGGCTGGGTCTTGGGCGAGGCAGCCGAGAGAAGAGCCTGGCCCCCGGGAGCGGCCGGCTGAGGGGCGGAGCTCATCCAGTTGGAGCCTCGGAGCCTGGGCCCTGCGGAGACCAAGCGATCTGGGGCAGGGGACCGACCTGCGAGGCAGGGGACCTAGGGCCGGGGGTTGGGCGGAAAAGGCTGGGCAGGGATGGATGGAGAGGAAGACGGGTCTGAGTCTCCGGAGAGCTCGGACGACGGGGCTTGCTTAGGGTAGCAACCCTGAGAGGAAATGAGTGTTGGGCCAAGAAATGCGGAGCGCAGGAGACCGAAGTCAGTGCCTGGGACAGTTGGGTAGGAAGAGAGAAGGGAGGAACTTGTCAGTCCGGTTCATCGGGGGAAGCTGTGTGAGCGGGCGGAATGGCTCCTCCTGCGTCCCCTGGGCTGCGTCAGGCTGGGACTGGGTGTCCTGTCGCGTTTGAAGGCAGAGGAAATAACTTTACCCTCTGCTCCGGAGATAGGTTTTGTTAAAAAGAAAGTTGAGAGGACCGGTGTGAATTGTCCTTATTGCATTTGTTATATCTCTTATACCAAAAAAAAAAACAACAAACATCTTGTGACTTGACCATGTATGTTTATTTAATTCCTGAAAATATGGTCCGGTCACCTGGGCTCATGTACTCATTCCTGGACCATGACTGTAAGCAAAGATTAGGGAAGGCTCACATTTTTTCTTTCAAGTGTCTCTGCTTTACTGCAACACAGAAACCGCTCTCCGAACCTATTTCCTATTGCTACCCACTGAAGCCTCTGGAAACCACTACAAATAACAGTATTGCCACTGTCAGTCCCTGGGTCTAAGATACTTAATTCCAAATTCATTCATAGTTCATAGTTGCCATACTTTCAAAATGCTTTGATTTTAACTGACGTTTTCTACTGGAAAAGACAGTTACTAATTACAAAGAAGCGTAATTATAGTTTAAAACTTGTATTAAAAATAACTATTTGAAATGTGTGTACTAGTTAGGAAATATTTTTAAGTTATGTAGAAATTGCTATTGGTATCTCTAATACTAGCCATATATAGTCATTAGGCTACAGTTTTTTTGTTTTGTTTTGTTTTTTGAAGCACCATGCTGTAATGATAGCAGCTTATTATTGACAACTACCTTTGCCATATGCTTTAAATACATGATCACTAATGTATAGAAAAACCCTGAAGGTAGGGGTTGAAAAAACAAAAAGCTGAGGTTTATTAGGTTAAGTAGATTGTCAGTAAATCTCAAGCCACTTCTCAGAATCTCAGAACTCTAGGCTAAGTTGAAATTCTAAGATACGGTCTCTGGGAGAATATGCTCCCCTGTACAACGCTGTTTCCTGTTTCTGGTTGCTGATAAGTATATTGAAATTATAATTTATATTCCTTATTCCTGAAAGATGAGATCCTTACACTAATTCTTCCTGTATTTCAGCCCTTTAATTTTAACCCTCATTTCACCATGAATGAGAGTGCTCACATCTAGATGTAGGTTTTTGGACTATGGCTTCTCTCATTCAACCACTTATATGCTAAACTACAATACCAATTTCTCTGCTTGTTTGCTTCTCTTCTATGCTTATTTTTGTCATACCTATATTTGACCATGTTAGTTATACTCCTTTTTTAAAAGGTTTATTGTTTGAGAGAAGGTAAAGAGAGAGAGAGAAGGGGAGGGACCAGAGCAGTCTCCATAGTTGTAGATTATTAGTTGTGACATGGTTTCATTTCACACAGGTGGATGTGGGGCCGCACAGGGCAGGAACCAAACTGGGAGCCTCCCACATAGGAGGCAGGAACCTTCTCGCGGACACATCCTATTCATTACCACTTGTGCCGCAGTTCAGCATATGGGGTTTGCACCAGCCAGGGCCGGGAATCAAACCCTGGATCTCGCAATTGCGAGGCAAGTGTTCAACCACTGAGCTGTCCTGGCATCCCATAGTTACACATTTTTAACTGTTAATTTTAGCCTCTCCAAATTTCTTTGAGTAAGTTTATTGAACGACAACATTTTTATCTTTATCGATGATTATTTTTCTTTATGCTCAATCACTAAGTCATTGTACTATTAAGAATTTCATCAACCTAATAAAGCTTTGGAACATAAAGAGATATGGAGATTCCTGTCAAAAACTGATGATTTCTTTTTTTATAAAGCTAGTTGATAAATTGATATAAAGCTGGTCTTAAACCATAGTCAGACCCTTGTGATTTGTATTTTCTTCTTTTTTCTCTGAATTACAAAAATTCTTTATTGCTACAGAAATAATTTCAGGGATGTTAGAACAACAGTTGTTGTCAAGCTGTGTTTGAGATAAAGCTGAAAATTTGCATCCCCTACTGTTTGTCCCCTTTTGCCCATCTGAAGTTTAAATAAGTGACAATGTGCTTTCCTGAGACAGGCAGAGAGAGACAGAGAAGGGGAAGGGCCCAGAGCAGTCTCCATAGTTGACAGCATTAGTTTTCCATATAGTTTCACTCCACAGGTGGGTGCAGGACTGCACAGGGCAGGAACTGGGCCAGGAGCCTCCCGCATAGGCCTTGGCAAGAACTGAACTAGGGGCACACCCCAGTTCAGCATATGGGTCCGCCTGGGCGGGAGCCAGGATTTGATCCTCTGGCTCCGGGGCTGCAAAGTGAGCCCTTACTTAACCTGCTGAGCCCCATCCCAGCTTCCCCCCATATATTATCATTTTCATAGTTTGTTTTCTTCAGAATAATTTTGTGAGTTTTATGTTTACTGATTGACTTTTTGTGTCTTAATTATTTGCTTTTATAATTTTCTTAAAGATCTCAGGAAACAGGCGAGACAGCTGGAAAATGAACTTGACCTGAAATTAGTTTCCTTCAGCAAACTGTGTACAAGTTACAGTCATAGCAGTGCTCGAGATGGAAGACGCGACAGGTATAGGTACTACCAGATTCTGTCTCTTACACCTTAAACTATATGTTTTTAAAGCATTAAACAAATCAACTAAAAATATATGATTCTGTAATTTGTTCTATTTGTGAATTTTTGGTATTTTAGTTTTACGTTATTGTTTTATTTTTTAATGATTTCTAAAACTTAATTCTTTTTATTTTATTTATTTATTTATTTTAAAGACAACTTTATTTGGCCAGCATATTTTAAGTTTTATTTATTTATTAATTTTTTATTTTTATTTTTGACAGAGAGAGAGAGAGAGATACAGAGACAGAGAGAGAACTGAACTGGGGGAGCTCCCAATTCAGCATATGGTTCCGCATGGGCTGGGGCCGGGATTTGATCCTCAGTCCCCAGTGCTGCAAAGTGAGCGCCCAACCCACTGAGCCATCCCGGCTTCCCCTAAAACTTAATTTTTAAGACTAGCATTTATTTGGGATCCTTAGGCAAAAGTTGTAACAGTGTCAGAAGGAGAACACTAGGGCTTAGAAATGAGTTGTGTTAGAAATAAGTTACTAGTTCAGCCAGTGTAAGAAAATGATTGATTTGCCCACATTGTATTTCTTATGTCTTCTAATTGCTAAATGGATCTGAGGAACTACCCAAATGCAAAGTATACATACTGCCCTCTGACATTTTAGAATGAATCTAATGCAGTGTGTATCCTCACTACTAATCATCCAAGCTATTTTTAATTTTGGTCCTTTTTTGAGAAACCAGTATACTACTATATTGAACATATAGAAAATATATTCTTTTAATTTTTTTAAATTGAGGTGACGTTGGTTAATAACATTTTATAATTTCAGGTGGATAGCATTGTAATTATATATCTGTATGCACTATAGTGTGCTCACTACCAAAAGTCTAGTTTCCATCAGTCACCATACATTTGCCCTCTCCCTAACCACCCCTGTTGTCTATATCTATGAGTCTTTGTCTTGTGTTGACTTGTTTCTTTTTTGTTTTTTATTCTATATGAGTGACATATGGTTTTTGTCCTTTTCTACTTTATTTTACTTAGCATATTAACCTTAAAGACCATTAATGTTGTCACAAATGGCAAGTTTTCATCATTTTTATGGCTGAGTAGCATTCTATTGTGTATACGAGGTCTGACAATTAAATTCAAGAACTGGCCGCCATGCACTTACATTGGCAGCACTATACAAACATCTTGGTAAGGTTTCATAACCTTGGTGTGTCAGTGTCTCACAGCTATGTTCGTGTCAACATGTGCCAGTGTCTTACTGAGTGGTGTTTTTGTGTGCCATTGTGAGAATGTCACAGCTTGAATTAGAGCAACAAACAAACATTAAATTTCTTGTTCAACTTGGCAAAAGTGGAAGTGAAATCAAGGACATGTCAATCCAAAGTTTATGGGGATAATGCCATGAAGAAAACAGCAGTGTCCAAATGGATTAAATGTTTGTCTGAGGGAGAAAAAGTGTCACTGATGAAGAGAGGTCAGGGCACCCAGTAACAAGCAGGACTGGCAAAAATGCATCAAATTGTGTGTCAAAATTGTTAGCTGAGGGGGATGCTGGGATGGCTGAGTGGGTTGAGTGCTTGACTTGCAGCCCTGGGGTCCAAGGATCGAATCCTAGCCCCGGCCCTTGCAGGCCCATATGCTGAACTGGGGTATGCCCCCAGTTCAGTTCTTGCTGGCATGAGCTTCCTATGTAGGAGGCTCTCGTCTTGCAGGGGCATGTCTCCCATGTGGGAAGCCCCCTGCCGGTTCCTACCCTGTTCAGCCCCCTGCCCACTGAAACTATGTGGAAAACTAATGATGTACAACTATGGAGACTGCTTTGGGCATTCCCCCTTCTCTCTGTCTCTCTCTGTCTCTGTCTCTCTCTGTCAAAAACAATAAAAATAAATCTTAAAAAAAAAATTGTCAGCTGAGGGGATGCCAGATGGCTCAGTGGATTGAGTGCTTGTCTTGTAGCCCCAGGGACGAAGGATCGAATCCCAGCCCCGGCCCATGCCGTCCCATATGCCGAACCCCAGTTCGGTTCTCACTGGGACAAGCTCCCTATGTGGGAGGCCCCTGGTTTGGCTCCCACCCCAGGCATGCTTCCCATGTGGGAGGCCCCTGGCTCACAGGGGCATGGCCAGTTCCTGCCCTGTACAGCTTGGAGCCCACCCCCAGCCTGTTCCTGCCCTTCGCAGCTTCGCACCCACCTGTGGAATGAAACTATGTAGAAAACCAATCAAGTACAATTATGGAAACTGCTCTGAGCCTTCCCCCTTCTCTCTGTCTCTCTCTGGCAGAAACAATAATAAAAATAAATCTTTAAAAAATTGTCAGCTGACTATGAGAAGCATAGCAGACAAAGTAAATATTGATAGAGAATGTGGAAAACCTTAACTGAAAATTTTGGCATGACAAAGGTGTGTGCAAACATAGTCCTGAAAGAGTTCACCAATGAACAAAAGCAAAGGAGTGTCAAAGTTAGCCAAGACCTTTTGGAAAGGCAAGACAATGTTTTGGGCCCCGTTATCACTAGAGACGAAACATGAATGTACTAATATGACCCTAAAACAAAGTGTCAGCATGCACAATGGAAATCAGCCAGTTCTCCCTGACCGAAAGAGTTGCATCAGTCCAAATTCAGAGTCAAAACAACAATGCTAACCTTTTTTAATATCAGAAGGATTGTTCATTATGAATTTGGACCAACTGGACGAACAGTTAACCAAGTTGAATATTTGGAAGTGCTGAAACACTGCGTGAAGAAGACAAAAACAATGTGAACTCTGCCAACAATTCGTGGTTCTTTTTCATATATTTGCTATGGGAGGATTTGTATTAGTATATATATAGTTATTTTTGCCTGGGCACATTTAAAAGATAACCACAGAAACTTGGGTTGGCTTTGACACATAATAAAGAATTAGATATTTTGATATACTTTAAGGCAATTAAATTGAAATATATCAAGAAGAAATAAAAATTTGGACCCGGTTAAACATCTTTTTTTTTTTTTTAAGATTTATTTTATTGTTTGAGAGAAAGTGAGGTAGACAGAGAAGGGGGAAGGCCCAGAGCAGTCTCCTTAGTTGTACATCATTAGTTTTTTGACATAGTTTCATTCCACATAGGCAGATGTGGGGCTGTGTAGGGCAGAACCAAGCTGGGGTCCTCCCTCATGAGAGGTGAGAATCTTCACCGTGATCTTGGCAGTTACCATTGCTTGCTGCAGGTCAGCATATGGGATTTCATGGGCCAGGGCTGGGATTTGATTCCCAAACCTCGCAGTTGCAAGGCAAGGCTCAACTTGTTGAGCTATTCCAGCATCCCCCCAGTTAAACATCTTAAAATAAAAATCTTCATTATTAGCTACTTTTTGTCTGTTTCACTGTTTGTTACTATTGCTGTGGAAGTATACATGGAGAAGGTAAATAGTAGCTGAGGTACTATTTTGATTTTAAACTGATGATTTAATCTCTTTTCATTTGCCATACCCAATCATTGTCACAGGACAAAGTCTTCAGTAAGATTGGAGAGCACAGTTGTTGCCTGGGTACTTGTCTGTGTTCAGTAATATAAGATCTGTATTGAGCTGCTTATGTAATAATAAATACTGCTTGGGGACCTTACTGAAGGTTAGTGGTTTTTCAGAAGAGGCAAAAGAAACCTTCAGGACGTGTGACTTCAGAATTTGAATCTGTCAAACATAAGTTTCACTTGTAAAAAGTTAAATTTGTGATTGTTCAGATTTTAAAAGAGTTCAACACATTTTTACAAAGTAAAACTGAAACAGTTGCATAATATAAGTGCAAATGTAGAGGGTTGGTACTGAAACTCTCCTGCTAGACATGGCTATCTATATTAGACTTAAAGCCAGTTCCTGATTATTTAATAACCAGTTATATAACTTGTTGATCATTTATAATAAATCTCAATTTTATTTTATTTATCTTGGTAAGACTCAAGGAAAGAACAGAAAACTTAATTTAAGGTCTATAGTATGTTGCAAGGTCTATACTATGATCAACCATAATTGCTTTGGGGTAAAAATTTAAAAGATCATTTGTCACAGATCTCAGCATAATCCATAATACATTTTATGGCTCCTCTTATAGTTCTACAGTTTTATTTCAGGTAATATGTTCTTTTGTAATAGATTCAGCATTTAATTGGGCACTGCCATAGCTTGTTACTTTCATTTGGGAAACAGTAGACAAGCATTTGGAATTTCTTTACATTATTAAGATGGAATGTATTAAAGCTTGGGAAAATCTTACATTCAATTATATTTTATACTGATAATACTTAGGGCAGGTGTGATCTTTATAGGAAAACATCTACAAAAAAAAATTTTTTTTTATTGTTTTTGACAGAGAGAGAAAAAAATTTTTTTAATTATAGTTTTCAAAGAAACAGTGTCTCAGGAATTCCACTTGAGTCCCTAAGAATAATTGCCTTATTATTTTAAGTATGTTTCAAAGGATTAGGTTTAAGTAATGGATTGTCTTTATTTGAACTTCTCTTTAGCTCTGACACAACACCCCTTTTAAATGGATCAAGTCAAGACAGGATGTTTGAAACGATGGCAATTGAGATTGAACAGCTTTTGGCAAGGGTAAGCTCTTTCTGTTAAATGGCTAGTTTGCTAATAACTGTACTTGTTAGATATGGTAATAGATTATATTAATGCGGACATGTTTTTGAAATCAATTTTTCATTCAAGACATGTGCCTCCCAGGCTGCTTAAATTTTGAAGGCAGCCATGGGTATTTTAGCTTTTATATATTATTTGGCAGAAACACTGAATTCCTCCTTGCCTCCTGTCTTCTTATTTTTTTGGTTTGTTTTTTGCTGTTAGCCAAAGGACAAACAGGCAAATAATTTACTTTTATCTCCTTATTATAGTGCTTTCTAAAATGTTTTCAGTTTTTTTTTCTTCTTTTTTTTTTTTTTAGCTTACAGAAGTAAATGATAAAATGGCAGAATATACCAACAGTGCGGGTGTGCCCTCTTTGAATGCAGCACTGATGCATACATTACAGCGACATAGAGACATATTGCAGGTAATATATTGGGCTTGAGATCTTTATATTATAGGGTGTTTTTATAAATCCCTGAATAGAATGTGTGCACGTGTAATTAAGAGAGCAAAGGGAAAAATCTGAGAGGATAAATGCCATGCTATAGAAATTTGCCTTTTTTTACTTTTTTTCCCTGGTATTATAAAATTACAAAAATGTGTAATAGCTTTTGCTTTTGCCTGGTAAAATTAAGTAACATTCATCAGTAGGTAAATGTACTATTGTGAAAGGCCTCACTAGCTAACTGTAACAGTGAAAAGCCAGTGGTCATGTATTGGCAGTTATATGGTGGTTTAGAGTATACTTTCATTAGACTTTGAAGATTTCATAGAAGAGGAATAATTTACTGTATTTAGTACATATATTGTTTGAGGAAATACTAAAAATGTACCAACAAAATGAAATGAACTCTTAATATTTATATGTGAGGGTGTTAAAAATATAGTAGGCAAATATTTTTAACATTAAATGTCAATAACCATTTTTAATTTTAAAAACTCTTATTAAAAATAGGAATAGAAGGATACTTTATCTGCCTAATGCAAAAATGTGTGTATCAGAGTAAAAGCTAGCATCATGCTTAATAATAAAGCACTAAAAGCATTCCCTTTAATGTAGCTTTGCAATTTCTTGGTGGTATAATTAGACAATAAAAAGAAACTAGATATAAATATTGGGAAAGAAGAGACAAACTTTATGTTAAATAGCAGTGATAAGATTATTTTAGCCAAGAAAACTAACTAAAAAGATATGAGAAACAAATTCAGTAAGATGGTGGACTACAGAATTAATATATAAAAATAAGTAGTTTTTCTCATATACACAATAACCTGTTTGAACATACATTGGAAGAAATTATAAAATCCTTATGTATAAATTCAATAAGAATGTATAGGACTTGTATGTATAAAATTCTACTGCAGAACATAAAAGATTAACTCTTCTTTTGGATGGGAAGATTTCTTTCTAAATCGTCTACAAATTAAATGCTTTCCCAATGGAAATAACAGGGTTTTTTGTTTGTTGGTTTTATTTTATTTTTTTAATTGGCAAAAATGATACCAAAGTTCATTTTGAATCACAGACATATAAGAATAAACAAGAAAAAACATGTGAAAATGAAGATAAGTAGTAAAAGGTGCCTGCTTCTACCAGATAGTAAAACCTGTTAAGAAACAAGAATAATTAAGACAGTTTGAGTCTATAGAAAGAAACCAATAGAACAGAATAAAGTTCATACCGGTATATATAGACCCAAATATGCATGAAAACTTAGTTTTACCATAAAGTGGTATTTTAGACCAGTGGGAGAAAAAAGAGGGATTATAAAATAAATAGAGCATATCTTTATAACAGATAACTTATTTATAGAAATTTAAAAACTTGATAAAATAAAATAGAACTGTAACAATTGGCTAATTATTTAGGGAAAAGAAACCCCTCAGATTCTTATTTCTGCTACCCCAAATAAATTTCAAATAGATCAAAGATTTATATGTAGAAAAACCAAAGAAGTTCAGAATAAAGCATGGATGATATTATACATTTTGGATAGTGAAGGACCTTCTAACCATGACCTAATTCCAGAAACTGCAACAATTGACGACTAATTTGATTACTATACAGAGAAATAATAGAAATAAGAAAAAGATAACCTAATAGAAAAACAGATAAAGGATATGAACTTGTTTATGGGAAATGAGTAGCCAAAATCTAAATGTTCAGCTACATTCCCAAATAAAAATATACAAACCAAATGAGACATGATTTTTCAACTGTCAGATTAGCAAATATTAAAACATTTGTAGCCTATTATTGGCAAGAGTGTAGAAAAATGGGCATTCATCCATTTTGCTGGGAACATAAATTGGTGCATTTTGTCTATATGGCAATTTAACACTACCAAAATTTAAATGTAAGATTCTTTAAACATTTATTTTTATTGTTTTTGACAGAGACAAAGAGAAGGTGGAGGGCCCAGAGCAGTCTCCATAGTTGCACATCATTAGTTTTCTACATAGTTTTATTCCACAGGTGGGCATGGGACCACACAGGGCAGGAACTGCCCAGGGGCTTCCTGCATGGAAGACATGCCCGGGGTAGGAGCCGAACCAGGGGCCTCCCACATAGGAAACTCACCCCAGTGAGAACCGAACTGGGGGCACACCCCAGTTCAGCATATGGATCTGCATGGCCAGGGCCAGGATTTGATCCTTGGATCCCAGGGCTGCAAGATGAATGCTCAACCCACTGAGCCATCCCAGCATTCCCAAATGTAAGATTCTTTGATCCAGTTATTCTGCTAGCTATCTACTCTTTAAATAGACTTTAATAAGAGAAACAGGATTCAATAAATATACACATGAAGGTTTATTGTGGCTTTTTTTTTTAAAAGGATTTTTTATTGTTTTTGACAGAGAGATACAGAAACAGAGATGGAGAGAAGGGGGAGGACCCAGAACAGTCTCCATAGTTGCACATCATTGGTTTTTCCACATAGTTTCATTCCACAGGTGGGTGTAGAGCTGCACAGGGCAGGAACTGGGCCGGGGTCTCACCCTGGTGAGAATCAAACTGGGGCACTCCGCAGTTCAGCATATGGGTCCACACAGGCCAGGGCTGGGATTTGATCCTCGGTCCCTGGGGCTGCAAAGTGAGCACTTATAACCCACTGAACCATCCCGGCTTCCCCTGTTGTGGCATTTTTAACAGAAAAAAAAAAAAAAAAATGAAAGCAACTAAAATGTTTATCAATAGGCAATTTATAAATTATGATTGAGTCATAAGGTAGAATTCTGCATAACTATTAAAAAGAAGGTAGTGGGGAAGCCAGGATGGTTCAGTGAGTTAAGCGCTCACTTTGCAGCCTCGGGGACCGAGGATCAAATCCTGGCCCCGGCCCTTGCGGACCCATGTGCTGAACTGGGGAGTGCCCCCAGTTCAGTTCTCACCAGGGCGAGACCCCGGCCCAGTTCCTCCCCTTTGCAGCCGCTGTGCCCACCTGTGGAATGAAACTATGTGGAAAAACCAATGATGTGCAACTATGGAGACTGTTCTGGGCCCTCCCCTTTCTCTCTATCGCTGTCTCTGTATCTCTCTCTGTCAAAAACAATACAAAATTTTAAAAAAGAAGGTAGGTTTCTACTTGTTAATATGGAAATATTGTTTTTTATTAACTACATAAAAAACAGGGTATATAGCAGAATATAGTATGATTTCTTTAGCATAAATGAACGAAATAATAGATAAGCTTGTATATGCAAAAACATATTTCCTAAAAGAAAATTAAGAAAGTAATGGTAATGTTATTTATTACCTATGGAGCAGAATGGTTTTTACTTTTATTCATTTTGGTCCTTTTTTAGTATTCTTCCCATGTATATGTATTTTTATTTTTGTTTGTAAAGGGTCAATAGGGGCTCTCTGGGAAATGAGATTATGACTTATCTTTATATATGTCTCTCAGTTTGAACAAGTAATGAATACAAGGTGTGACAATTAAGTTCACTAACTTAACACTGTACACTTATGTTAGCACCATACGAACAATTCAGTAAGGTTTCACAAACTTGATATATCTGTCTCACAGTTGTATTTCTGTCAATGTGTGGCAGTGTCCTACTGAGTGGTGTTCATTGTTGTTGCATGTTTTTGTGTGCCATCACTAGACTGTCAGAGCTTGAATTAGAGCAATGAGTAAACACTGAATTTCTTGATAACCTTTGAAGAGTGGAAGTGAAATCAGAGACATGTTAGTCCGAGTTAATGGGGCTAATGCCATGAAGAAAATAGCAGTGTTCAAATGGATTAAAAGTTTTTCTGGGGATAGATAAAGCATCACTGATGAAGAGAGTAACGAGCAGAATTGATGAAAACATTACAAAAATGCATTGAATTGTGTGTCAAAATTGTCAACAGACTTCAAAAGCATAGCAGATTAAGTAAACATTGATAGAGAAATAGGAAAATCTTAACTGAAAATCTTAGAATGAGAAAGGTGTGTACAAAATGGTCCCAAAGGTGCTCACCAATGAACAAAAGCAAAGGAGAGTCTAAGTTTGCCAAGACCTTTTGGAGAGGCACGACAGTGTTTTGAGCCATGTTATCACTGGTGATTAGACATCGGTGTACCAATATGACCCTGAAACAAAGCATCGAAGTGCACAGTGGAAGTCAGCCAGTTCTCCACAAACTAAAAAGTTCCATCAGTCCAAATCCAGAGTCTAAACAATGTTGCTAACCTATTTTAACATTAGAAGGATTGTTCATTATGAATTTGGACCACCTGGACAAACAACCAAGTCAACTATTTGGAAGTGCTGAAAAGGTTACGTGAAAAAGTTAGACTAAAACAACCTGAACTTTTCACCAAGAGCTCGTGGCTCTTGTATCACAACAATGCACCAGCTCACATGGCACTGTCTGTGAGGGATTTTTAACCAGTAAGCAAAGAACTATGTTGGAACACCCTGCCTACTCACCTGATCTGGCCCTCAATAACTTTTTTCTTTCCCTGAAGATAAAGGAAATATTGAAAGGAAGACATTTGATGACATTCAGGATATCAAAGCTAATATGAAGATGGGTCTGATGGCCATTCCAGAAAAAGAGTTCCAAAATTGCTTTGAAGAGTAGACAAGTTACTGGCATCAGTGTATAGCTCCCCAAAGGGAGTACTTCCAAGGTGAACATAGTGGTACCGTATTCAGTAATGAGGTATGTAGCACTTTTTCTAGGATGAGTTCGCAAACCTAATTGTCAGACCTTGTAAATCAAGCTCCAAGATGGTGGAGTGGGTGAACATTGTACCTACTTCATTCTCTGTACACATTAAAGGTACAACTAAACTATTAAACAACTAACCTGGAGAACCATTTGAAGTCTAGCTGAACAGAAGTTTTATAACTAAAAACACAAAGAAGAAGAAGCCACCTGGAGCCTGGTGGAAGGAGTACAAATGTGAAAAGAACCAAACCTCCAGTGGCAGTTGAGAATCAGGAGGGATATCTCAGCCATGGAAGTTCCCCTCGGAGGAGCAAGGGACCCCAGCCCCATACCAGGCTCCCTAGCCTGAAGCCCTGGTCATGGGAGAAGGAACCCCGCAACATCTGGCTGTGAAAAACGGGGGGGACTCTGACCGTTTGATTGGGCCATAAGGCTGTGGGAAACCCAGTATGCCCAGACTCAGTCCTTCAATGGTATTCACTCTGGGCTCTGGTGAAGAAATGGTGACTCAGTGAGCGTTGGAGGCATATGGGAGCAGGCTGGGGTGTGGCTTTGGGACAAGGGCCAGAGGACAGTTGCCATTTTTCCTGGGTTGGTCCTCCTCCCATGCAGCTGGCTGGTGGATACCATCTTTCCTGTGTTGAGCCCACCCCCACACAGCCAAATCTGAACCCAATTGGTCTGGTGAGCTCCCTTTGCTCCACCTGCTGACTCACTGGGACTCTACCCCTCTTAACTGACAACACCAGAGGCACTTTCTCTGGAGAGCAACCAGCCCCACTCCCATTGTAATCTTTCTTGGAAAACTACGGTAAGTCTGCAGGACCCAGGCAGGCGACAACCAGCATTGGTGTTCTGTGAGACTTTTGCTGATTAGCTCCAGGCATAGCACTGGCAACAAACCAGAATCTAGAGGAGTACCCAGTGCAGGTAACCAGGGAGACAGTGCCAAGCCCCACAGGGCACCTACTACATAAAGGCTATCTAACAACACTGGAAGCAGAGCAGATTTACCTAATACATAGAAACAAACACAGACAGGCAGCCAAAATGAGAAAACAAGGAAATATATCTCAAATAAAAGAACAGCAGAAAACTTCAATAGAAGAACTAAACAAGATGGAGGTAAGCAACCTATCATATACAGAGCTCAAAACGATTGTTATAAAGATGCTCAAGGAACTTAGTGAAACTTGAACAGAGAGATAAGAAGCATAAAGAAGGGTGTAGAAACCATAAAAAAGAAACAGAAATTAAGAATACAATAACTAAACCCAAGTAGGCCCACACCAAGACACCTTATAATTAAAATGGCCAAGATTAGACAGAATCCTAAAAGCAGCAAGAGAAAGGAGACTTATAAGGGAGCTCCCATAAGATGGTCAGCTGATTTCTCAACAGAAACTTTGCAGACCAGAAGGAAGTAGCAGAAAATATTCAATGTGATGAAAAGCAAGGACCTACAATCAAGATTACTCTACCCAGTAAGGCTTTCATTCAAAATCGAAGGACAAATAAAGCTTCCCAGACAAGAAAAAGCTAAAGGAGTTGCAGTATTACAAGGGATGTTAGAGGGACTACTTGATGATGGGGAGAGCAAAATTATGAATAATGAAATAGCAGTGTATATATATATATATATATCTCAACAATGACCTTCAGTTTAAATGGATTAAAAGCTTCAATCAAAAGACAAGGGGATTATTGCACTGAGTGGAGTGTCAAGCAGAGAAAGACAGATGCAAGTTGACTTTGCTTATAGGTGAAATCCAAAGAAGAAAACAAGCCGAATAGAAACAGATTCATAGATATAGAAAACATTGGGTTTGTTGCCAAATGGGAGGAAGGTTGGGAAAGTGGGTGAAATAAGGGGAAGGGACTGGAAAGTTCAGTTTGGTGGTTACAAAGGAATAGTTATGGGGATATAGGGTAAAACATTGAAACACAGTCAATAATGTTGCAGTAGCTGTGGGTGGCATCGGAGGAATACTAGGTTTTTTTAGGATGGGAGGAGGGTTTGAGGAGTGGGCGAAAAAGGGAAAGAAATCAAGAAGTACAAATTCACAGTCAAAGTAGTAACAGGGATATAAAGTACAGTATACAGCATACATTCAATAGCATTGTAATAACTATATGGTGTTAGGAGGGAACCAGCTGTATCAGAATAAGGTTTTTGTAAGTTACATAAATGTCTCATCGCCATTCTGAAACCAGTATTAATACTGTATGTCAAATATCATTGAAAAATAAAAATGAATGCTAAAGAAAATATAGAAAGAGTAAAACAAATAAATAAATAAATAAATAATATTCCTTAGTATCTTAAAAATGTGGTAGGAGAAAAAGAAAAGAAAATATTTAAAGATGATTTTGTTCTTTACAATTCTCTTGGTTCTGTTCTTCCTTTGATTGATTTAAGAATTAAATTTCTGTGGGAGTTCTAAAAGGATGAAATTTGAAAATAAGCCCCATTGAATGCACTGATGAGTAGAATGAGCCCCTTAAGTTTTATCCTAGGCTATTTGAAGTCAGGTTTCTTATAATTATTGTATCTTTACAACTCTGCCCCATAAGATGCAGTCCTAGAAGATACAAAGGACAGTGGTTTAGTGGCACTGTTGTCACTCTTCAGGGAAGTGATTAACATGAAGCATTATTTTTATCTCTTGGCAGTTTGATTTCTTAAATATCAGTTTTCTTGACAAATTTATATGACAATACATAACTGGCTCAGTAAGATGAAACTATATAATTAGTTTATGTGAGACTGGATATTGATTTATTGCAGGATTATACACATGAATTCCATAAAACCAAAGCAAACTTTATGGCAATACGGGAAAGGGAGAATCTCATGGGATCAGTACGAAAGGATATTGAGTAAGTCACCTTTTATGTTATTTTGTAGGATGTTTATTCAGATCTAAAGTTAGAGTGTATCCATGATTAGCAGCAAATTGAGTAGCAGAACCATGATTTAGGTTTTAAGATTTGTAATTCTCATTTCACTGTTTTGAAACATTTGTGCTACAATATAGTCCTAATCTACTTTGCAGATCTCATCTCTAGCTTCCTCTAGTTTTATCATGGGCTCCTGCCAGCCTTGACTTTTCTATCTTAATTCAAAGTCCAGCTTAGATGCTATCTTCAAGCATTATAGCATTACCAGTAACTGAAGCTCTCTGTTTTTCTTTTCCTGGTTATAAATAACCTCTGTCCCTGCCTTCTCCTTGCCCTAACAATTATACATTCAGGTAGCTATCAAAGTAGCTTTTACTTCCCTAGAATCTGAAATATCTGTTTTTTCCAGAGTTTGAACAAGCTCAAAGACTTATTTCAAATGATTTAAGGACTTCCAACATTTTTATGCTGATTTCAATCCATAATTCTAAAAATTTGTTCTTCTATCCCTTTACATTACCTTCAGTAACATATTCTAGCATTTCATAAACACATATGAGTGTTTTTAACTGTTTTTTGCAAGAGCACGACTGACAAAGTTAAATCCGTTATGCATCTAATAAAGGCTGAAGACTTCTCACCTTTGGACCATCTATTGGTGCCTATCTTTGTCTAACTTGTCATAAGTTCATGATGCTTACATTTCAAAAGTATGATCCTTATATTTTGTAAACTGTGGTATGCATTATATCATAAAACTGATATGTCATGTATACTCTGAGAAACATTTAGCTGGAGATCCTTTATTTTGTTGTAACAATAAGACGCAGCAGAAATAATTTAATATTCAGTGCATTCAAAATTTTTTTGCAAAACTCTAACTCAGGATTATCCAGCCACCAAAGTTATATTTCTACCTCTAGAAATTATCTTGGAAAATTAATTTTTATTGCTTGTTTCTATTTTATCTATATTTTTTATGTTTAGTCATGTATACTTTGTGCAACATATAGGAGTAAAAAAATGAAACATTTTTGCTATAATTAGGAATTTTATAACAATTTTAGTTCTCAGAAACATGTAAATCTTTTGTTTAATTTCTGTACAGTCTGTTTACATGTATCTGTTAAAGAATGCATTGAGAACCAGTGTAGAGGACAGCCTGTAATACAGTGGTCCTCAACATTTTTGGTACCAGGGACCTGTTTCATGGAAGATAGTTTTTCCATGAGTAGGGGTGTGAGGATGTGCATGCATAGTTCATAACAGGGTTCGTGCTCCTATGAGAATCTAATGCCCCTATTGATCTGACAGGAGCTGGAGCTCAGGCAATGTGAGTGATGGGGAGTGGCTATAAATGCAAATGAAGCTTCTCTCTCTCCTTCCCTTCCCGTCCCTTGCTGCTCACCTCCTGGTGTGTGGCTCATTTCCTAACAGGCCATGGACCAGTACTGGTCTGTGGCCCAGGGGCTGAGGACCCCTGCTTTAATGTATAGGCATTTAGCTCCCCCACAGCTTGTGAAAATTACTAGAATACAGCCCACTCTTAATAACTTGCTTGTAATAAGATGATCATGTCCATCCATTCATTAAACTATTTCCTGATTACTAATAATGAGTAAGACATAGTAGAAATGAAAAGATCAACTTGGCCCTCTCAGAGTTTTATAATCTAGTTGCTAGAGGAGAGTAAGGCACATACTCAAATGAATATGAGGCAGAATAATAGTAGATGAGATATAGTAGGAGTAACTGACATTTCAATGTTTTTTGCATTTACATACCACTTTTTCATATATTATTTCCCTTTTGGCTTCATATAATCTTGGTATAAATAGAAATAATTAGTTCTGTTTTATAAAACTAAATATTAAGAGATTTGTCTAAGGTTAACTGGCTAATAAATGATGGAATATAGATTTAAATCCAAATCATCAGTCTTCCAAGTCCAATGTGTTCTTAGTTATATTATGCTGTTTTCCCTGGTGTTTTCTTTCCCACTGTGCTTTGTACTTTAGCACTGCCTCTCAGCCAGGTAGTTGAAATTTTGCAGCATAAAGCTCTTTTGTCTTACTGTAGTAATGTGTGCAGTTACTTGAAATTTTTATTTTGTTCTTGATACTTTATTGTAAGTAAAGAAGAGAAACATGAAATTGTTGATACAGTGATACAAAGCATTTTCTGGTAAATTTTAATGCACTTAAAACCAAGATAGAAATCCTTAAGTATACCAAAATTGACAGATCTTTAGCTTCATTTTAGTGCTTCTTACCCTTCAGTTGATGGACTATATATGTACCATCGTGAAGAAACATTCCGTTTCAGTAACTTCTCCACCCCATTTATGTAGTAATCATTCCAAAGTTTTACTTCCACTAGCAGAAAATAAAGATAGAAAATATAACAGACAAAGAAAAGGAAAATAAGATTTTTGTTTAAGAATGTTGGATTTTTTTGGTGGAAAATAACAAACTCTAGGGCCTAAATTAGAGAGGCATTCATATTTATTTATTATAGATGTCATTTTTAGAAGGAAATGAAAAGGATTATACATTTTAATTGTTCATTCAAAACTGTAGCAAGGCTGAATTTGTCCACTTTGAATATTACTAGACTCAATCACTTAATCTTTTGTTCTTGGCAATATCTGCCAGAAATGTTCTTAAATTTTATCTGTTTGGTTCTAGGTCATATAAAAGTGGTTCTGGAGTAAACAACAGAAGAACTGAACTATTTTTGAAAGAACATGATCACCTTCGAAAGTAGGTATTATTAAACATTGAATACTATTAATGTAAGGTTTCTCATGCTTATTAATTTATTTACGTATATATGAAACATTTTATGGTATTTATTATAGTAAGTGCTTTATTAATGCTAATTTATTTAATTCTTCTAAAGATCCTATATGGTAGAAATGGAATTGCAACTGTTTTGACCATAATTAGGAAAGAAATTAGGCTGTCAAATATCCAAATGTGTGTTCACATCACTTAATTGTTACCTATAATGTCTTTTATTGCCTAATGTTCTTTTATTTAGCAAATCTGTTGCTCTAATACTTTTGTCCACTTCTATAGGTTATTAGTGATAGTAATGGTAATAATACTGGTACTGCTACTGAATGTCATAAATTAGTCATGTTCATATGAGCTTAATGTACTGTTCAATTTATTTTTCTTTAAAGATGACCACTTTAAATATAAGCTGTTGAAATCAGAACACATAAAAATCAAGATCTTTTTAGAAGTCTTGGTGCTTCTAGTGTCAAAATAATTTTTAGTGTTTTTCTTTAATCTGTTAAATATTACTAATTGGCACAAGGGGGCAGTCTTTCCTAGAATATGTGTAGTGTACAGTTTTTCATAGCTTTGGTGGTTCATTTTGTATTTGATAAAGACCACCATAAGAGGATTTTTGCTTATATCTAAAACTGTTTTAAATATATTCTTGGGTACAGAAAATTGCAGGGATAAGATTCTCAAGTAGCACAAAATAAAGATTAGATTACACCAGTGTTTCTATGTTTATCACCTCAAAAAGAAATAAAACAAATACAGTAGTTTAATTACTATAAGAATGATTTGTTGCTGAAAAGAATATGCCAGAGTAATTACATGAATTAATATTCTTTATTTCATTATTTTAGAATACATTGTTTATTACAAATTTTGTAAGAAAATTGCAATTTTACATTTTAATAATTCAGAGAAAACCATCAGGAGTTTAATATTGTCCATTTTACAGGAAAAAATACAATTCAGGGGTACACAGCTTGAATAAGTTGTTTAGAGTTGTAAAAGTGACTAGAGAATTAGAAATCAAAAAGATATTTTCTATTTTTGTTTTTCAGACAACTTTATATAATATACTTTACTTATATTCCTTTCAAAATTCTTGTGAAAGAGTTTGTAGTACTTATGCTATGCAGAGAGAAACTAAGGCAGGATAAAGTTGAATGGACTATGAGCTTCTGATGAATTGATAGGTACCAGCCATACAGGCTTCTATTCATTTTCTTTCCCAATGATATCAAGCCTTTTCCCTTCTCAGTGTCATTGTACTTACATTTTATCTGCTTAGAATATTCTTTTCTTAGTTTTTCATATAGCTTATTCACTGGCATCTTTATGGTATAAGCTCACTTGTCTCTTCAAAGAGGTTTTTTTTCTACTCTGAAATAAACTATCTCTAAATAATATTTAACAAAGCACTTTTTTTGTTTCCTCTTAGCATTTATGAGAATCTGGAATAATTTGTTCTTTTTTTTTTTTTAATTTGACTTTTTGAAAGTAAGCTTCATGAGGGTAGGGACCTGGATAGTCTAGTTCTTAGCAGTGTTGGGTCCCCACTTCCTCTTATATCCTAGACATTAAGTATTTATTTGTTGTTTGAATAAATGGATATAAATGGAAGGTATTCATTTTGGTTTTATATAAATTATATAAATGTGTGTCTTTCAGGCTATAAAACCTTTTTCATTCATTTACTTATTACCCAAATATTTACTGAATACATATTATGTATAAGGTATTGGTCCAGATGCGTGTGTGTGTGTGTGTGTGTGTGCGTATGAAATCTGATTTTGAGAACTAAAGGAGATATTAATGTGATGAATTATATTTTTGCTTTGCAAAATGAACTCCCCAAGAAATACCTTTCTAAAATAAAATTCTTACATAGTATATAAGTCTTTGGCAAACATCTCTTATTTACAGATGAGAAAACACAGTTCAGAGACAACATAGGCCAAGATCTCATAACTATTTAATAGCTCTTACTAAGCCCACATTTCCTAACCTGTTTTCATATTGTCCCACATCACACTGCCTTCCGTGTGGTTTGTTTCTTTAAAATTTTATTTTTCTTGTGTTAGGGAACCAGCATGACATAATGCTGTTGAGAATTGAACAACCATTTGCTTTTCCCTCCTCTAACAAAGCAAATGGCCTGTCTATTTTTTTCATCTTTAAAATGGGATAGTAGCTGTCCCCTTATGTTACATCATTTTAAAAGAGAATGACTTAAGAATTAAGGCATATTATAAAATTAAAATTACTCTTAATAGTCTAAAGTCTTTGTTTCATGTAACTTTAAATTCAGGGCTGTTATATGAAGTTACACTTAAAGAGGCTCATGGTATTTAGTTGGGTATTTTGTTTTCATTTCATCGACTATTTAGCAGATGTAACTAAGTTATCATCTGAGATCATGCACATATTTGTATGGTAATTATATTCTTAGGTGTAAATATTATCTATGAATGAGTAAAGAGTTATTGTATTTTCAGGTGAAGGCTTCACCTTTTCTTTGCTGACAATGTTTCTGTTGATTATCTTAGGCTATGCTTAGACTACTGATATTTTGAATTTCTTTTAATTTACCAGCCTTGTTATTTGGATGATCCAAATTTGAAGTTGTAGAAATATTTTAGGTAGGTATTTTAAAAACTTTGTTTTGTGATTAAATGTTCCTCAGATTACATGGCTAATAAAAGCTGAGATTCAAACCCAGGTCCTCTGATTGTGTTACTTCTGCAATCGTGCACTCCCTCTCCGAAATGAGTTTTACGGTATCTACTTCACAGAGTTGCTAAAATAATACATGTAAAAAAAGCTTTGTAAACAGTGAGGCATTTCTGTATAAGGCAGAACATAGTAAGGGTTGTAGGAGTAAGAAAAACAAATACTGAATGAGAAAACCTTTTACTGTATATACACTGTCAGTTTACATTTCTTTTTTTTTAAGATTTATTTTATTGTTTAAGGGAAGGTGTGTGTATGTGTGTGTGAGAGAGAGAAGGGGGAGCACCCAAAGCAGTCTTCATAGTTGTACATCATTAGTTGTGACATAGTTTCATTCTACACAGGTGAATGTGGGGCTGTGTGGGGCGGGAACCGAACTGGGGGCCTCTGCATGGGAGGTGAGAACCTTTACTGTCATCCCAGTGGTTTCCAGTTGAGCATATGTGTTTGCACAGACCAGGACCGGGATTCAATCCCCAGACCTTGCAGTTGCAAGGCAAGCACTTAAGCTATCTCAGCATCCCCTGCATTTCTTAAATAGAATTTGAAATACTTTTGATGCCAGAAAAATCTTCATGAATTGAGATTCTAATTGTATTAAAGGACCATAATCAAATTTGAAAAATATGAGACATATGAACACAGTAATTTAGTGACCTTTAGAAGGAGTGGTTTTAGCCCCCCCTTTTTTTTTGGTATCGTTGTATGTATATTATTTAATATCACAATTCAATTAAATAATAGATTATAACCTGTGAATGGGATAATATTTGGTATTCAAGATTTGACATTAGCTTTCTTTTTCTTTATATTTATTTATTTATTTTTATTGTTTTTTGAGAAAGAGAGAGATACAGAGACAGAGACAGAGAGAGAACTGAACTGGGGGAGCTCCCAGTTCAGCATATGGTTCCGCACGGGCTGGGGCCGGGATTCGATCCCTGGTCCCCAGCGCTGCAAAGTGAGCGCTTAACCCACTAAGCCATCCTGGCTTCCCCCTACATTAGCTTTCTTAATATAGTTTTCTCAGTGTAAATTTTGTTGAGGTACAAACTTGAATGTTACGTGTTATAAAACTGTTATTGGGGAAGTCACTTGGCTAATGTGTACATTTAACCTATCTGGATAACAGAATTTACACTTCAGCCTCACTTCTGACTTCATATTTGTTGCTTGTTGTTATTTACTTAGCATGAAATGGTTTATACACACATACATATACTTTGTTTCTTCATGAAACTACTCCAAGGAGAAAACACATTTATAAAGATAATGATAGTGAGGTGATCTAAGAAAGCAGTTCTCTGCAATAGAAAAGTGGGAAGTTTGTGGAAGAAACTATATGTATTAGTAGTAGCCATAAACTTGGGAATATGTAAAAATCTTGAGGTATATCCATTACCTATATCAGGGGTCATTTATATAATAGAGAAGTGAATTTTTAACCTATGAGAACTGGTAGCATTTGATTATTTTGTTATATAACTATCATTCCATTCATGGAGTAGTTTAACACGTTAAGCACCCAGGCTGTTTTGCCTTGCTTACCGCTTGGCCCCTTATATCAGATTTCACCGAAATGCTGGCGACCAGAGATCTGTTTAGGTTGCAATAAGGCTGAATGTTTATATATAGAATATATTTACTGTGTGTATATTTATTATTTACCGCAATTTGTAAATGTATTATTTCAGAAATGCTTTATATTCAGTCAGTTGTCTGCGATTTTTGTTCCAGTGCAGAGAAAGATTTGTCTTTACCCGTGAATGTGAAAATGTCCCCTAAAAGGGGAGAAATTATAGCGAAGGAAAACAAAAAAGGAATAACCATTTTAAAATGGAAAGACAAGCGGGACATCTTACTTATTTAAAATTTATTAATAGAATGTAATTTTTTTAATTTTATATCGTCAGTTAACATACAATACCACGGCCTGCACGAAAAGTATACTGTCAGTCACCGGTGACTGATATAGTCCGAACGGAAAGTTCAGTATCAGTCACCGGTGACTGACATGATGCTTAACGTGTTAAAATTGCATATCAAAGCTCCATTTGTCTTACGTGGTGCAATTGCCTGCCATATTGAAATAGGTGACAAAGCAAATTAATATTAGCTGAACATACTTTGAGCTATCCTGGCATCCCCTGACATTCGTTTTTTTTACATTATTTTTAAAGATTCATTTTATTATTTTGAGAGAAAGTAAGAGAGAGAAGAGGGAGGGCCCAGAGCAGTCTCCATAGTTGTACATCATTAGTTGTGTCATAGTTTTATTCCACATAGGTGGATGTGGGGCTGTACAGGATGGGAACAGAACTGGGGGCCTCCCCTATGGGAGGTGAGAACCTTCACTGCCATCCCAGTGATTACCAGTTGCACTGTTGTTCAGCATATGGGTTTGCACAGGCTGGGTCAAGATTTGATCCCCAGACCTTGCAGTTGCAAGGCAAGCACTCAACCTGTTCAGCTATCCTGGCATCCCTGGAATTGTTAGTTGTAGGATTTGTATAAGATATTTGTGATCTTTTTAAAGCTCATTTTTGTTCCCTAATTTGTGCAGTAAAATTAGATTTTCTGGTCCACCACTTTATAGTGAAGCTTCAACTTATTAGTTTCTAGAATGAACTTAGAATTTATTTATGTATTTATATATTTTTGTGATGACATTTTATAATATTATATAACTTTCAGGTATGCATTATAATTCAATATCTGTATATACTATAGCCTGCTCACTACAAAAAGTCTAGTCCATCACCATATATTTGACCCCCGTTTTAGCCATTTCACCCTACCTCTTTCTTGCCTGCAACCACCAATTTGTTGTTCATATCTATGAGTTTGTTTTTGTTTTATTTTGTTTAGAAACTCTATAGTAAAGAATTTACTAAATAGGTATTTATTTGAGTACCTACTGTGTTATACCAAATGGATACAGATGTCTGGGAGTTTGTTTCCCCGCTTTCTGCCATAAAGCTGCCACTTTACCAAACTTAAGATACCTGTAAATTGCTTCCTAAGATGGCTTTTGGGGAGGAGAGTTTCTTTCCAGTACGTGATGCATAAAGGCAGATATTGTACAGATCAAAGGTGCATTTGCTATCTTTATTCAGATTCTTGAATTCTAAAGTGTGGTAAGCTGAGATTTGGTTTAGTTTCCCAAAAAAGTAAGGAACTTTATAGAGTATAAATAGTTACTACTTCTAGGCATCAGAACTACCGTATTTTTTGCTCCATAAGATGCACCTGACCTGCCTGGACCCGCTCTCCTTCCATGCAGTCCCTGCTTTCTGATCTGGCTGAAGGCTTCCCCACAGCATCATTAAGGTCCCCAACATGCACTCTTCTTTGCAGTATTCGCTCCATAAGACGCACAGACTTTTCCCTCCACTTTTTTGGGGGGAAAAAGTGCGTCTTATGGAGTGAAAAATATGGTATACTTACCTGTCCTCTTTCCACAAGTTGGTTATAATTCTGCAGTATAGAATAGATGATAGTGACAGCTTTGAACTATCTGGATTAGAGAAGTTTCATTTTTTTATGCTGACATTAATCCATAAGTTTCTCTGTTGAAGAAATAGATTTAAGCCAACAATTAAAAGAAAGATAAAAATTATATATGTGTATAAGTTAAATTTATTTCAAAGTCCAGAATGTTTTTGGATGCTTTCAGAAGTCTGGATATTCTGTTTAATATTAATAAATGGCTGGAAAGTTAATCTATCTATAAACTGTAGAAAAATTAAGTACAAGGTTTTTTTTTTAAAGGTTTATTTTTACTGTTTTTTTTTTTTAATAGAGAAAGGGGAAGGGCTCAGGGTGGTCTCCATAGTTGTACATCATTAGCCTTCGATATAATTTCACTCCACAGGTGGGCATGGGGCTGTGCAGAGCAGGAACTGGGCTGGGGGCGCACCCCAGTTCAGCATATGGGTCTACACGGGCCAGGGCCAGAATTGGATCCTTGGACCCTAGGGTTCAATCTGCTGAGCCATCCCAGCACCCCCAAGTACAAGTTTTAAATGTTCTTTTTAACAATTCCAGAATTTAAATTTGAATTTTCTTTTTATTGCAGCTCAGATCGTCTAATAGAAGAGACAATAAGGTAGGAAATTTTTATTTTACTTTATTGTTTTTTGTTTGCACATAAATTAACAAATCAGGTTAACCCTATAACAAAGTTAAAGCTAATTCGTCCTCCTTAAAGATGAAAATTTCTTTAGATAGTAATGTATTTTTGCTGTCTTTTTCTTATAAGAGATAGCTGAAGCCCAAAACATTTGTTTCCAGAATTACTAGAATTAGGCTGTTTTACATAGTCTGATTTTTATGATGAATTCCTATTTAATATTTCTACCCTCAATCATTTTATTCTCACATTTTAATGGAAAATAGTCTTAAACATGTGATTTGGTAAATGCCTTAGTTATACCATTTATGTAGACTTACTTGGTTTCCGGTACAGCAGCTATAGAAAATCTGCTGTAATGTTTAGTATTATCAGTATTAACATTGAAATAGTTTCTTGCTTATGGTCAGGACACTTACCGGTATTTGTTGGTTTGAACAGTTTAATCTAAAAATTCTTAGTGAATTTTTAAGTACCTATTTTATAACAGTAAGCAAATAAGTTAACTAGACATGGTCTCTATGCTTAAGAACTCAGCAATGTCTAAAGCAGGCATGTCCAACCTGTGGCCTAGGATGGCTTTGATTGAGGCCCAACATAAATTCTTAAAACATGAGATTTTTTTTTTTTTCGACTTTTTTTAGTTCATCAGCTATTGTTAATGTTGGCATATCTTATGTGCGGCCTAAGACAATACTTCCAATGTGGGCCAGGGAAACCAAAAAGTTGGACACCATTGGTCTAAAGCAAGGGTGTCAAACTGGCGGCCCATGGGCCACATGCGGCCCCCAAGGTACTTTTTTGTGGCCCACAATGCTCTGAAATAAAACGAAAATAGAAAAAATTGTTATGAAGAAAATAGCTTAGGGGAGATCGAGGCGATACCGTACACACAATTCCCTTGTTAACCTTTAACTACTGAAGATGAGTATACACATGGCCCAGTGCCTTTCCTGGGGGCCTGTGGGCGTGTATAAACGCACTGACTCAGTTCCGGTGACATTTATAAATGTGATGTGGCCTGTGTGAATCTTGCCTGTTGCACCAAATGGCCCATGTTTTAATTGAGTTTGACACCCCTGGTCTAAAGCATTGTTTTTCTGGAAAGGTAGAATGAAATACAGTACTTGGAAAAAACAACGAGTAGGCCTTGGTATTGTGCTCAAGTGCTTTACAGCAGGGGTCCCCAACCCCAGAGGCATGGATTGGTGGTCCATAACCTGTTAGGCCCCACAGCAGGAGGTGAGCGGCAGGTGGGTAAACAAGTGAAGTTTCATCTGTATTTACAGCCACTCCTCATCGCTGGCTCACATTATCACCTGGGCTCCACCTCCCATCTGATCACACAATGTAATAGCAATTGAAATAAAGTGCACAATAAATGTAATGCACTTGAATCATTCTGCAACCATTCCCCTCCCTCCATTCCCCCATCCATGGAGAAATTGTCTTCCACGAAACCAGTCCCTGGGTCCACAAAGGTTGGAGACCACTGTTTACATGTTCTGCTTATCTCAATAACCCATGAGATACACACTGATCATTAGACACTGTCTCCAAAACAACAAAAAAATTAAGGTAAGTAGTATGCCTGTGGTCACATGACTAATAAATAGTATTAAAGATTCAAGTCCTCAAATCTGAGTCTCTCTCTTAACTGTAGAACCAGAGCTCAATCTATATATACATACTATATATACATACCATCTTGTAGAAAAGAGTACAAGTTTTGGAGTGTCATATAAGGTTTGATACCTGGCTATCCTATTATTAGATCTCTGTTCTTGGATAAGTTACTTGGGGTCTTTATTTTCTTACATGTTTAAAAACGTGGAATTGATGATAATACCTACCCTAAGACATTGTATTGTGATGAAGATTAATATGAGTAAAATGCCTAGTTTAATGTCTGGCCAATACTGAGTAATCTATAAATGGTAGCTCTGTTATCAGTATTTTTTTAGACTTATTTTTATCGTTGGACAAAGAGAGAAAAAGAGAAAGGGGAGGGCTCAGAGCAGTCTCCATAGTTGTACATCATCAGTTTTCTACATAGTTTCATTCCATACAGGTTGATGTGGGGCTGCTCAGGGTGGGATTTGGGCCCAGGGCCTCCCACATGGGAAGCATGTCCCTGCGAACCCGTGGCCTCCTGCATGGAGAGCACACCTCTGCAAACTGGGGACCTCCCACATGGGAAGCGTGCTCCTGCAAACCAGGGGCCTCTTGTTTGGGAAGCAAGCCCCTGCAAACTGGGGGCCTCCCACATGGGAAGCGTGCCCCTGCAAACCAGGGGCCTCCTGCTTGGGAAGCATGCCCCTGCAAACTGGGGGCCTCACACATGGGCCTCCTGCTTGGGAAGCACGCCCCTGCAAACTGGGGGCCTCACACATGGGAAGTGTGCCCCTGTGAACCTGGGGCCTCCTGCCTGGGAAGCATGCCCCAAGCAGGGACCTAACCTAGGACCTCCCACATGGGAAACACACCCCAGGCAGGAACCAAACCTGGGGCCGCCCACATGAGAAGCATGCCCCAGTTCAGCATATGGGTCCACACGGGTTGGGTCCAGAACCAGGACCAGGACTCGATCCTGGGACCCCACAGTCACAAAGTGAGCATATAACCCGCTGAGCTATCCCAGCATCCCACTCTTATCTATTTATTTTTACTTTTTATTTTGATATTGTTTCAGATTTCAGAAAAGTTCTAATACAAAGAATTCCTATATATTATCCTTTACCTAGATTTCTCAAATGTTAAAATTTGCCACATTTTCTTTTTCACATTTTTTTTCTGGACTACTAGAAAATAAGTTGCAGACATGATACTTCTTTACCCCTAAATATTTCACTGTTCATACCCTAAATATTTATTAATATTGATAGGGATTCATGGGTTCTTATTCAATGGGTTATAATGTTTCTATTCTTATTTTATCTTAAATTATAATCTCTTATAATAATATGCAGTTATCATATTTTGGAATTTTGTTTAAATTTCATGCACTGAGTTTTCCATTGAACAAAGTTTTCACAGAATTGCCTAATTGTTAACTGAAATATCTCCTTGTGACACTTTACCTTTCATCAGCACATAAAGTTAAATCACATTTTACCTGAGATTTTTTAAATTCCTCTATAACCCCTTTTTCTTTTTGTCTTCTTTTTATTTTTTCCTCTTTCTGCCTGATCTTCTAGGGCCATGCTGCCTTAATTAAGCTTTCCAATTCAAAGCTAGCCTATTTCAGAGCTGGTATATGAGTATAAAATTTGGAATACTTCATAAATTAGGAATATTTCAGAATCATTAATCACTGTTAATGTTATTTTGCTAGTTAAAAAAGCAAAACAATGTAATTAGAAGATCTTTTATTTCACTAGTTCCCTTTGTTTCAAAATATGATCAGTACCAACAAGTGAAATTTCATTGAATATAAAGCTAGTTATGGTTACTTACAGATAATATAAAATTTTTAAGTGTCATAATATTTTTACATAACCTATATGTAAAATTTACCTTTTCCTTTTGGTGATACATTTTTAAAATATGTACACAACTGATTATAAACTTTGGCATCAATTTATTGAAAACTAATATTTTTAATATTTATAAATGCTTAAGCTTTAAGTGTATAACTAGTATTGTCTTCTGTTAGAAAAGTAAGTGTCTGAGTAGTTCACAGAACAGGTAAGAAAGTTGAAGTTCCCATAAGCACATCAATGATTTATCATTTTAAAAGCATTATATATTATTTGGAGCTTATGTTTTGCCTCTTAGTATTTGACTCTTGAAAATACAGCAGCCTAGATTTTACTCAGCTTGACTCCAAATGATGGAATGAGATGGGAAAGCATATCTGGATATGCTTTGTGTGGTACTGGAAATCATGCATATTCAACAAGATAATAGCATAATGTATGTTGATAATATCTATTCTCCAAGGAATACAAAGTGCTTTGTGGGAATTATTTTTTAATCTTCTCTAGCTACTTCTGAGTCAGGGTGTATGAGATGGGAAACATCCCAATGTACAAAACAGGCATATATGATTCAAAGATTGGCCTAGATTGCTCTGCCCAGGTTTGAATTCTGTTACTTTATATACAAGGTGATAATACCTACTTTAAAATACCTTGTAAAGTAAATTTATTTTAAATCAACCACATTTTAAATGTGTCATATGCTGTCATAGACACATACTTTAACTGAAAAATTATGAAGAAGCACTAATGATACAAAAGGCATTGTTATTGTTAGTTTGACTCTTGTAAGTGGTTGTTCTCTAGGCCTGTTACACTGTTCTGGTCCTGGGATGTCCTTTCACCATTATCCTAAAATAATCTCCTTTATTGGATCACCTGTTTCTTGGATTCAGTGTCTTCCCCTTCCTTAGTTTATTCCCTCACTATGCTGGACCATGTCCTATAGTAGCTTTCTGAGAAACAGCAGGAAGTAAATATTTTGGACTTCCCACATCTAAAAAAGTCTTTATTCTTCCCATAGTCCTAATTCATTGTTTAGCTAAAATGTAGAATTCTATGTTGGAATTAATTTTGAATTTTTGAAGGCATTATTTCCAGTGTTGCTTTTTAAGTCCAATGCCAATTAAACCTTACGGTCTTCTGTATATGATAAACTGTTTTTTCTCTGAAAGCATTTGGGATCATCCTTTTTTCCCCCTTTGTTTTTGTTTGTTTTTGACCTCACCATGATGAGCTTAGCATACATCTTTTTCTGTCTGTTGCACTAGGCATTTGGTAGGCTCTTCTTACCATCTGGAAATTCATCTTTGGTTCTGGGAAATTTTCTTTTTTTTTTTTTAAAGATTTATTTATTGTTTTTGACAGAGAGAGAGATATACAGAGTCAGAGACAGAGAAGGGGGAGGGCCCAGAACAGTCTCCATAGTTGCACATCATTGGTTTTTCCTCATAGTTTCATTCCACAGGTGGGAGTGGGGCTGCACAGGGCAGGAACTTGGCCGGGGTCTCGCCCTGGTGAGAACTGAACTGGGGGCACTCCCCATTCAGCATATGGGTCCGCACAGGCCGGGGCCGGGATTCGATCCTTGGTCCCAGGGGCTGCAAAGTGAGCGCTTAACCCACTGAGCCATCCCGGCTTCCCGAAATTTTCTTGTGTTTATAATTTTCTTCACTTTTTCTTTTCTTTTTCAACTTACCTTTTTTCCTGCTTTCTGGGATGTTTACTCAATTTGTCTTTATAACACTCCTATAACATATTCATATCCATTCTTTTTTTTAATTTACATGAGCTCTCCTAAGAAGAGATGGATACACTCACTTACACGAATACACACATACACACACACAAATACACATATATTTATATGTTTGCATGTTTCATGGATATATCATCTTTTATCCCTCTGAAAATATTAAGTATAATTTGATTTTAGAGTTTCTTTTCTTTCTCTTTTCTTTTTTTTTTTTAAGAAGGTAGGGAGGGGAAAGCCGGGATGGCTTAGTGGGTTAAGCACTCACTTTGCAGCGCCGGGGACCGTGGATCGAATCCCGGCCCCAGCCCAAGTGGAACCATATACTGAACTGGGAGCTCCCCCAGTTCAGCTCTGTCTCTGTCTCTGTATCTCTCTCTCTCTCTCTCTCAAAAATAAATAAATAAAAATAATTAAAAAAAAAAAAAAAAGAAGGTAGGGGGCCCAGAGCAGTCCCCACAGCCACACATCATTAATTCCACACATCATCAATTCCAACATAGTTTCATTCCACACAGGTGGACACTGGGCCACAGAGGGTGGGAACTGAACCAGAGAAGCATGACCCAGTTCAGCATATGGGCCCACATGGGCTGGGTCTTGGACTTGATCCCTGGCAGCAGGGCAAGCGTTTTAACCCACTGAGCCATCATCCCAGCATCCCCTGATTTTAGAGTTTTTTTTCTATTTGCTGGTTGGAGATTTTGATATCTGCCTTTTATGTTAGTGGCTGTCTTCAAATGTCTGGTGATTCTTGGCTCTTTGTTCATATTTAAGGATGAAGCTCCAAAATTCAGTAATTGGATTATCCTTCTGTGTGCATAAGTGATGGGACTTGTTGAGTGGTAGGCCTCACATTGGATAATCAGGAAGGGACCTAGCTTTTTCACTGAGTACTTCAAAATCTCAGTATCTCTAGATCTCCTTTCCTAGGTTAGGTCTTCACTGGACTGCCTGGTTTGGGGGAGGTAATGTAGGATTCTGACAACACCAGGTACAAATTCCTATTTTTAACCCTATTCCACAGTTCTGCCTTCAGACATACCTGATCCCTTCAATTCTTGAGCTCTTCTAGGACATGGAGAAAACTTTTATAAATCATTACTTGAGTTAGAGGGGTGCTGAGGTGAATAACAACAGTAGATTTGGTGCTGGTAATGTTATTAAGATTTCTTAATCACTCAGGTAGAATTCCTCTCATATTTAAAATTTTCTTCAAGGGGAAGCCAGGATGGCTCAGTGGGTTAAGCGCTCACTTTGCAGCCCCAGGGACTGAGGATCGAATCCCGGCCCCGGCCCATGCGGACCCATATGCTGAACTGGGGAGTGCCCTCAGTTCAGTTCTCACTGGGGTGGAGAACCCGGCCCAGTTCCTGCCCTGTGCAGCCCCGCTCCCACCTATGGAATGAAACCATGTGGAAAAACCAATGATGTGCAACTATGGAGACTGTTCTGGGCCCTCCCCTTTCTCTCTGTATCTCTCTCTCTCTCTCTCTCTCTCTTTCTCTCTCTCTCGCTCTCTCTCCCTCTCTGTCAAAAACAATAAAAATAAATCTTAAAAAAAAAAATTTCTTCTATTAGATATTTATATATTACAAAAGTATAAATTGTTGTAACAATTTAAATAATTCTATAACTGTATAAAGAAAAAAGTTTCACCTGTTAGTGCCCCTCCTTTCCTTCTCCCTGAAGTGACCTGTATTAATTGACAGTTGTGTATTTTTCTAATATTTTTCTTACTGTCGTACAAACATACACAAAGATGTATTGATTGTTTCTTAACATAAAAAAGACTCATACTCTATATATTTTGTGGTTCCCTCCAGGTTAATATAAATAATGCCAACTCATTCTTATTTAATAACCAAGTATTATTTCATAATTATTATACCATAATCTACTAAATTATTTTAGTGTTTCCAGGTTTTTTTTGAGGGGGGAGGTGGTGATTGGTGGCGGTTTTTTGCTTGTCTTTTACTTTTTTTTTTTTTTAAGATTTGTTTTATTGTTTTGAGAAGAGGTGAGAGAGAAAAGTGGGGAGGGCCCAGAGCAGTCTCCATAGTTGTATATCATTAGTTCTGACATGGTTTCATTCCACAAAGGTGGATGTGGGGCTCTGTGGGGCGGGAACTGAAGTGGAGGTCTCCCCGCATAGGAGGTGAGAACCTTCGCAGCCATCCTGATGGTTACCAGTTGCACTGCAATTCAGCATATGGGTTTGCACAAGCCAGGGCCAAGATTTGATCCCCTGACCTCGCAGGTGCAAGCCAAGCGCTCAACCTGCTGACCTATCCTGGCATCCCTATTTGTCTTTTACTATTCCAAAAAAAAAATGCTTTAATAACTATTCTTTTATATATCTTCCTATACACCTTTTTTGTTTTAAAGATTTATTTATTGTTTTTGACAGAGAGAGACAGAGACAGAGAGAAGGAGGAGGGCTCAGAACAGTCTCCACAGTTGCACATCATCAGCTTTTCCACATAGTTTCATTCCACAGGCGGGCCCGGGGCTGCACAGGGCAGGAACTGGGCCAGGGTCTAGCCCCAGTGAGAACTGAACTGGGGGCACTCCCCAGCTCAGCACATGGGTCAGCATGGCCGGGCCCGGGATTCGATCCTCAGTCCCCAGGGCTGCAAAGTGAGCGCCTTACCCACTGAGCCATCCCAGCTTCACAACACACCTTTTTTTTTCTTCTTTGCCTTCTCAAATCTTAAAATTTCAGTTTTGATTCCTTTGTCATTTGCTTATACTACTGTCTCTACCATTTTCCTCCAGTGGGGTAGCAGGTCTTGCCTGTCCAAAAATGCGTTCAGTCAGCTCCTGGATACAGTAGGCTGCTAAAGACCCTAAAGCAATGACCTACCAGGCAGTAGTGGATGGTCCGGCAATGTTTCCTCTTAGGGGCTGGATGTTACACCAGCTGGTTGGCTGTCAGCTTCCTGCTCATAGGTCTCTCTGCCCTTTGTGTCAGTCCTTTTCCAGCTGCAGGCACTGGGCGCAGTTCAGTCCATCACTGCAGCCCTCGTACATGCAGATCCATATCTTTTGTTTGTGGGCTCCTCTGAATGCAGGGAAACCTCGGTGTTGGCCCCAGCCTAGAAGGAAAAGCTAGTCTTCCTCCTATCATTTCCCTGGTTCTTCCCTTACTGAGCAAGTGTAGCTCCCACTGGCTATCTTCCCTGGAAATCTCAAGGGAACTTGAGACTTCAAATGGACCATCCCCAGCACGTCTGCCTTTGTTCTTGTGTTGCCCCACGGAGGTAATTGGGACAGAGATGAGGTTGGAATTTGTGCTATGACCACCATCTTCCCAGAAGCTCTTCAAAAGCAATAGGCTTTAAAAAAAAAAATGTTTCACATATTTTCAGAATATAATAGAATATTTTCTATTTCCTGTTACTTTTTATAATGTCATTATCTAAAATAGTCCCCTGTGTGTTACATATGAAAACGGATACTGACCCTACCCTCTAGGATTCTAATGTCCAGGGAGATAAGATTGTTGAAAGTTAATAATCCTGGCAGTGATAGCAAAAAGGTATTAACTGAGATTCTTTTAAAAGTATATCACACAGAAGAGACTATATACAAAGAGTAAATTCTTCCCTTCTCTCACTTATTTGATGAATCTGTGACCTTTGTCACTTGGCTTAGAAATCCAGCATAATGCTGTTGTGTATTCTAAAATCTGTTTGATAGGTTCTCAAGTAGAATTTTGGAACATAGTCTTTATATAAATTGAAGGTTGGTTGTACATGAATATTTTGTGATATGTTACACTTTTGGTTCTATGTTTGTTATTTTAATTCCTTACATCCCTCTCAATAGTTTTTACTGATTATGGGTATTTTAGTAACTGGCACCTTTTTAAAACCATTTTAAGAAGCTCTTATAATATGTGATTTGTCTGTTAATATCTTCCTTCATTACTTTGGGAAAATAAAAAAACAGGAAATGGCTTATTGCCTTGCCTCCAAAAAACATCAGAGGATGACATTGGGGTTGGAGTCATTATTCAGAAAAAGGATAATGGAGGTGACTGAGGAGGTGACTTTATTTATTTTATTTATTTATTTATTTGTTTGTTTGTTTGTTTGTTTTTATTTTCCTGCCGAGAGTTTTTCAAGATGATGTTGTTCACCTTAGTTTTATGTTTCTGTGTACTCTTAGGGTATGGTGAGGCCATGCAGGATAATCTTAAATGCCAATTTAATTAGCTTTTCTTCTCCTTTGCAGCATTGCTATGGCAACAAAAGAAAATATGACTTCACAGAGAGGAATGTTGAAGTCGATTCAGAGCAAAATGAACACTTTGGCAAGTATCCTTTTTGAAAGTTTGAAATCTGGGAGTTTTGGAGGAGAGATGGAGGGGATTGTATACATGTGCTGCACACACACCACACACACATACACCACCACTACCCGGCCCGACAGGTCTTCATTATCAGTGGCAGTACAGGCTATCACTAATTACATAATACAAATATACCTTTCATTCCTACTTTATGAAAGTTCATACTGTTTAGAACCATTTCTAAAAGATTGCATACCAGAAATTTATTAGTAGTAGATTGAGAAGAATATAAATCTGAATTTTCAAATTATTCACAAAATGATTTTACATTTTAAAAACTCTTATATCCATGTTGGAACTCCACACCTGTACATTATTCTTACCTAAACATATAAATTATATGCTCTTTCTTTTTTTGGTTTGGAGAATGATCAGTGGCAGATGCTTAGAAGGGAAAAGGAAGGCGCCAGCCTTATGTGGAAATGAATTATAACTGCTTATAGAGTATTTTCATTGTGACTTGTTATGCATTAGACTAGGATAAATTTGCTGCTTTTTTGTTGTGACCTCTAACTTTTTAATTCTTTAGCTTCCCAATTTAAATTAGTATTACTGATACTTCTGAGAAACCCAGTAGGAAAACATCTGCTAAGCCTGTTTTCTCTCTGAGAAGTTAAGACTTGTAGTGAAAAAAGTTTTCTTCTACAATTACTAAGGGGGAAAGGACATACATAATTTTCAAAAGTTAACATCTGGGAAACTATCTAATTGTTACCAACCAATGTCACCCCATTAAATTTCACAATAAAAAAAAAAGAAGAAGAAAAAAAAGTTAACATCTACTTTGTTAATAGAGGTATTATATCAAGGTCAGGAAAACCACAACAAAATCACTCAGGATACTAGAGAGCTGAAACAATCCCTACTCCCTATGAATCCTCACTACATTTTCCTGTAACGAAATGACTCCCAGCAGAGACTGTGTTTATATATATATATATTCTACAAGTTGTATAATCAGGACCACATCTCCTTCTAAGCTTCTTGTCTTGGATAATTTAAAGTCACTTTTAGTTTGATACTTTACTTCCCTAAGGAAAAGACTATTCTGAAGTGTGTTTATATTTTCCAGTTTTTTGTGAATTTTGTTCTTGCCTTATCACCCTAAATATAAAGTCACATTCAAAATCATTTGTATTTTATATAGGGCAATACAGTTTACAGAGTACTGTTACATACATTATCTCATTTTATCATTATCACAAATTATAGTCATTGCAAAAGAATGTGTGTAGAAAAAAATCAAATAAAATGGGTGTGATTTAGTAAGGACTCCATAGGGAGGTAGTAGTAACAGAAACAGAATTCAAACTGAATCGAGGGGGGGAAAAGAGTGAATTCGTTTATTCATATATGAGTAAAATTCAGGAGTAGAATTTGGCTTAAGGCATGGCTGGATTCAGGGGCTCAGATTTTATTATCGAGAATCTGCCTTTCCTCTTTGTTTCTTCCACCTACTCTGTCTCTTATTTCTGTTTTCTTATGTGTTGGCCTCATTTTCAGGCATGTTTTCTCCTCATGGTGGTAGAGATGGCTACAACACTTCCTAATGCCCGAAGTGTTCGTATTTTCTCTACGAGCATTTTTGATCCTTCTTTTACCAAGCAAGGAAAGATTAAGAATTTGTTCTATATGAGACTTGTACCTTGTGAGAGTTTATGCCCATTACCATATTTTTCCTTGTATAAGACAATACTTTTGTCTAAAAATGGTTAGACCAAAAATTGGGAGTTATCTTATACATGGGAGCAATCTATGTATTGATTTCTTAGTGTTGGGTTAGAAAAGTAGGGGTCTTTTACATGGGGGCATTTTATACATGGAAAAATATGGTACTTTATGCTTCCTATTCTACATTTTAAGAATTATTTTTACAAATTTTTTTTTTCATTAATTAAAAAAGCAATATCTACAGTGCATAAAGCTCTGTTCTGGATGCACAGGAAAATTCAAGATTAGAAGCAGACATGGTCCTAATTATACAATTTGTGGAATATATAAATATAGTCTCTGCTGGGAGTCATTTCAGTACAGGAAAATGCAGTGAGGATTCACAGGAAGTAGGGATTGTTCCGGCTCTCTAGTATCCTAAGTGATTTTGTTGGTGACCTTGATATAATAACTCTATTAACAAAGTGGATGTCAGAAATCATTGCTAGAAATTCAAAACAATATAGGATGCAGAGGCATGCACTTTTGTCTACAACATACAAACAAGAATATGAAGATATTTTTAAATACTAAGTAAAATATAGTTGTAACTGCTAGAAAACACCTAAAATTGAAAATTTCTGGCATTTCCTTTTTTTCTGTTCCCCAAATAGGATAGCTGGAGCAGTTTAACCCACTTTCCTACAATAGCCTGCCTACTGATGCCAGAATAAATAAAAAATGTTAAGTAATTAACAGTACATGATTTTGCAGACACAAGAGTTGGTTCCCACCAATTGCCTGATTCCAAGGGGGCTTATCATCCTGTGGGGAGAGGATCAGACACTCCTCAAAATTCTCTATCAAAACGAAAAAGGCGAAGAGAGAGAAGGAGCAACGGGATTTTATGGGGATGGTGGTGGTGGTAGTAGGCAGCGGTACCCGTCTTTCCCTGCTCTGCAGGGCTCCTCTGTTCTGACCACATTGGTCCCCACCCTGTCCTGAAGCCTGGCAGGAATCCCTCAAGAAGTGGTAGCTGTCATTGTCTTTTTCTTCTCCCTCCCTCTGTTCTTTCTTTTCATTATTCTTACTTGTGTACTGCAATGTCCTGGGAGACTTAAATTTGTTTACTAGGACCTGGCGTTTTCCAGTTTGGGCATGTGTGTTTGCTAGAGACTCCCTCAGTGTGATTTTCTTCCCATCACTTACTGTTTCTGGTCTTCACTGATCTCTATTTTTGTGATTTCTGTGACTTTTCACTAAAGAGGCTTCTTCCAAATATGACCTTAATAAAGATTCTCCAAAGATCGTTTTCCTGCTGTGAACAGCCTGATCCAGCGGATCAACCTTAGGAAGCGGCGGGACTCTCTCATCCTGGGTGGGGTGATTGGCGTCTGCACCATCCTATTGCTGCTCTATGCTTTTCATTGATGGGGCGTCTCCAGGGACTCGACAACCACCATTTTCACGCCCTGATCTGGAATAAGGAAAAGCAGGAAGTTGACTGCCCTGATAATTAGCCTGACCAGCAGGATGAATTCAAGACTGATAGTGATGGATTCTGGGACATGGTCAGGTTGAGCTGAAGCCAATTTTTCTGTGCTATCTTTTCTAACACACACTTCTGTCTGTAGTTATTTTAAAAAAGGGAGAGAGAGAGGACGGGAAAGATGAGTTTTCAGTTGCTTTTGTCTCCCCACGAGGTAAGTAAACCAGTCAGAAACAGAGTTTCTGTGTTCTGTGATAGTGTGGAAGGCTGAGGACAGGCCAGGTCAGATAGCTGGACTCTTCAGAAAGACCAGGTTCCTCTATATCCAAAGACGCTTTCTTTTCAGTCACCAGATTGGGTTGTGAATAAAAATATTTCTTGTCCTTTTATTTTTACACTCATGATGAGAAACCACAAGTCTTTTCTTGATAATCTGTGCTGTAAGTTTCTACTCTGTGTTCCCAATTCTTTTGATATTCAAGGAAAATTCCAGTTTTCACAGATTCTTTAAGATGCTAACAGGGCAACTTCAACAGACTTGAGGTTGAAACAGAAAACAAACACAGCAAAAATGTGTGTTTATTGTTTTAATTGTTTGCACAGTGAGGTTAACTATTGCTGGAAACACATTGAGAATGACAGACCTTTTTTTTAAGGATTCAGTAACTATTTTGATTTTTTGTTTATTTCTCTTCCATTGGATTAATATTTGCTACTGTAAGAATATGAAATCTTAGTTCTACCATGACAGAAGAAACTAATGTCTGTCACTGCCCCCAACTGTTCATGTCAGAATTAATACTGGTGACTGAGTGAGGGAACAGCTCAATTTTCAATGAGATGTGTTCAACAAGCCACATGTAAAAAGACATTGTTTGAGAGGATCACCATTCAGATCATTACATTTGTAAATGCTCCACAGTTTATGAGCAAAAGCTTTAAGAACTACTGTCCAATGTACGGGGAATTCTGTGTTCTGTGAAAACCTGTTCATTTCAAAATTGTTAAGCTTTTCTAAACATGCAGAGAATGGTTTCAACTGTTGAAGGTACATTTGACTGACTCTGTCTCTGTCTGCCCCTGTCTTCTATTATTATCTCTAGACAGAGACAAAATTTTAAACCACTCACCAGAATTCTTTGAAAGTTTAACCATTTCTCAGTTTCTGTAAATTCATTACTTGTCTAACTGAATTACCTACCACAAGTAGTTTGAAGATTTCCAACATCTATAACCCTCACCAAGAAAGAAGACTGTTTTTTATTATTGGAATTTATTATGGAATTTACAGTATTGGCTTCATATTGTGCCACAGTGATTAAAAAGATATTAGCATGTGGTTCTTAACTACATCACAATGTGTTGATGGTATCATTCAGATGAACTTGATATGCAGGCTGATGGGTTCACTAACCCATGATCTAATACTGAGACTGAAAGGATTTTCATTCTCGTATCAAAGTTATATTATGTTCTGGGTGTGAAGGGCATTTGATACATTTTTTTTTTAACTATGGGGTTTATTTTTCTAAATATGTTGACTGATCAGTAGTTGATTGTGGGTGCCCTTTAAAGAACTTTTAAGTTTTCCCAATGTGAACCTTCAATGATCAGGGAAATAAGTTCATTCATTAAATTCTGTTGGGAGAACAAAACTTTTCTCCCCTGACACTTTTATTATCTTTGATTTTTCAAAGGACCTTGATTGGTGGTTATGCCTCAGCTAGAATTTATGGGACTTTGATTGCTATAGAGTTGGCATTTATAAAATCTGAAGTATCATAAATAAAGTTATTTATTTAATTATACAACTAGTCTTTTTTACTGGTCTGGTTATTTGGTGCATTCATTGAAGCTGATTATGTGACAGTAAAACTAGAACCTGAGCTAAACTAGCTTGCTGCAAATACTTTTGATGACTGATGAGCCTTTCCATTAGGGTTCTGCTTAAATGAAGTAGTAGAATCATGTTGGTTATTTTCTTTATGAAAATAGACTAGTTCTTCCGAGGAAGTTGAAAAAGCGTGGTATAGATGTTGGTGTCAGATGGGTCTGACTACTAACCTCCCATTGCTGCAGCCCGCAGTGAGGTGACTGGGGCCAAAGGTAGATAGCTCTCTTCGTTTCAGAAAGAAACCCTAGGGTGAGGAAATAGCAGTGTGCCATTTACAAGTAGAGGCTCAGTTTGGATACCAAATTGTAGTTGATTTGAACTCTTTCAGTTTCATGCCATGTGACTTTCTTTTTTCTTTACCATCTTGGTTTTCTCTTCTTTTTTGCTGTCCTTGCAGACCTGTTAGTAAGCTCAGGAATCAACAGTAAGCTACTTGTTAGAGCCAGACTGAGCTAGGAGGTCAGAGGCAATTTTCTGTTCTTAGTCCCAAATGTTGCCTGTTAGGGGAAATGTTCTCCCTTAGCCATTTCTTATATAATGAATCTTTCTTGTGGAGATTATTTTTGTAACCACTCAAAACTTTCCTTTTCACTAAAAAGTATGAAAAGTCATGGCAACAAAAAGGACAGAAAATTCCCAAAGGTGTACTTATGAGATTTTGTTTATGTGCTGATAACTTTAGTAAATATATATATATATAAATTTATTAGTCAAGTTCAAGCCTATATACCCAAGTCCTTTGGTTGATCTGTCCTGACTATCTCTACATTCTTTTCTATTATTGCCATTAGATGCTGAAGGAGTGAGTCCCTGTAACCTGCATTGCTCTCCTTTTATTTTTCTAATGTTAGGAAAAGGGCTTTCCTTCTCTATTACTCCTCGCTCCTTTGTACTAAGATGCACTTTTACAGAGAATGCCTTTTCCCATACTGCTTGGTACTCAGATCAGGCATGGGAGTAAAATCCTGAGAATGAAGATGGGTGATGAGAGGAGAGAGACATCATGAGGGCACTTTTTGTGCTTGGAACCAAATAATATTTCGTTCTTTCCTATTGGATTCTGAATACGTTTGAATTTAAAAAATGAGCCTTTTGATGCACTGACTTTTGGAACTGAGGCACCTTGGACTTGCATTCCCGTCATTAATTTTCTCTTTCACTGTTAGTAATCTCAACTGTTATAAAGGTCTTTAAAGAACCCTTTTGATCACTAGCCAGATATGATTTCTTGGAAATTGGGTTCTGTTGTGGGTAAATGGCCGTGTCTAGTGTTACACTGAATTCCATAGCAAATATAACTAAAGGGCAAATAGCTATTCCTCAGAAAATTTAAAAGGTTGTGTTCCATTCTCCGTTTGGGCTAGGGCTTGTTCAGCCTGGTCTCAAAAAGATGCTGAGCTTTTCATCATGGTCTTTCTAAATGAATCTTGGTATTCCTTTGTAAATCTGCACATCCTTAAGTTTTATAGGGGAAAAGAAAGTGAGGAAGGAACACGTGACTCTTGTTTATTGAATACGAAACTGAGACAAAGCTGAACCATGTCTGAAGGGATCTTTCTTGTTTTCTTTGTACAGAAGTTTTCACATTAGTCTCAAAGTATTTGCATTTATTGCCCATCCTATTAGCTCTGAGAGAGGGAGGGAAATCAATTCCAATCATGCTTTACCGTGATGGAAGATGTTTCCTTTGAAAAATGCCAATAAAGATTTTTAAAAAATCTATTCCAAATGCACTTTCTAATTTTCTGCTTTTAAAATGACTTCTTGGAACCAGTTTTATTGTATTCTTATTTAATGTTTGTTCTCATCTAAATGTGCATTTTCTGACTGTATAGAAAGAAGCTTTGTTATCTAATTTAATAATAAATGAGAAATCTAAATGGTTATGCCTATGGTTGTTTGTACTGGAACAGTACCATTGAGGTGGTTTGGGATCATGATTACAAAATCTTTAGTATTGATAAGTATTTCTTACGATGTCCTAAAAAAACAAAAACAAACAAACAAAAAAACCTAGAGTAAAACAATACAGGTACTGAAAGGCTATCTCTTACCATTCAAAAACATCAAAAAGAAACACCTACCAGGATGCATTGTCAGGAGAATGACTTACAAAAGCTGGAGTTTGGGATTTTTTTTTTTACCATTATTAGAGTTATAATAGATTTTGGCTACTGCCTGGGGTCATTGTGGTTGTTACAGTGAGATGGGGAGGGTAAATCACATCACTGGATGCTGACTTTTACTTTAGGGATGATCTCTTGGCACAGTGAATAAATGAGGGTAAACATGGAAGGAAATGAGTCTTAATTTGGCACACGCATCCTGAAGCGCCTGTGGAGAGAGGGCAGGACTCTGCTACGACGTGCCGTGGTGTGCAAGGATGAGTGCTATCGGAGTACACTTATACACGAACCTCTCAAATTTTTTTTCCACACTTGTGCTGGAAGCCTCCTCTTGTTCTTCCACACTCCACCTCCAGAGTCATTTCCAAGCCACCTGTTCTTATACAGTGTGTGTGTGTGTGTGTGTGCAGGCATACACACACACGTGTGGTTGACAGGAGAAGGGCCTGGGAACTATCTTTGAGGCCCTTTGTGTGGTTACCTAACCAGTGCCCAGTCCCATGTGTGCACACCCCCACAGAGGCTTATATAAGAGCCAATAAACATTCTGGGGATGCCAGGATCACTCAGCAGGTTAAGTGCTCACCTTGCAGCCCTGGGTCCAAGGATCAAGTTCCAGCCTTGGCCCGTGCAGACCCATATGCTGAACTGATGTGTGGCCCCCAGTTTAGTTCTCACCGGAGAGAGCTTCCCATATGGGAGGCCCCTGCTTCAGCCCCCAGCTCGGGGGTGATATGCCTCCCCCTTCTCTCTGTCTCTGTTAAAAACAATACCCAATACCGGTAAATCTAAAAAATAAAAAAAAAAGGAGGGGGAAGCCGGTTGGTTCAGTGGGTTAAGTTCTCACTTCGCAACCCTGGGGACTGAGGATCAAGCCCTGGCCTTGGCCCATGTGGACCCATATGCTGAACTGGAGTATGCTTCCCATGTGGGAGGCCCCCAGTTTGGTTCTTGCCTCCCAGTTGGGCCCCTGGCTCGTGGGGGCGAACCTCCCATGCAGGAGGCCCCCAGCCCAGTTCCTGCCCTGAACGGCCCCCGCCCACCTGTGTAGAATGAAGCCATGTCGAAAACTGATGACATACAACTATGGAGACTTCTCTGGGCCCTCCCCCTTCTCTCTGTCTCTGTCAAAAACAAAATAAATTTTTAAATAAATAAATAAGCCTCTGAGGAAAGAGAGAGCATCACTGATAAAGACAGGTCAGGGCAGCCAGTAACAAGTAGAACTGATGAAAACATTGCAAAAACCATCAAATTGTGCATCAAAATAGTTGGCTGACTGTGAGAAGCATAGCAGACCAAGTAAACATTATTAGAGAAACAGGAAAATCATCACTGAAAATCTTGGCATGAGGAAGGTGTGTGCAAAAATGGTCCCGAAGGATCTCACTGATGAACAAAAGCAAAGGAGAGTCAAGGTTACCAAAACTATTTGGAGAGGCAAGACAATGTTTTGGGCCATGTCATTACTGATGATAAAACATGGATGTACCAGTACGACCCTGAAACAAAGTGTCCAAGTGCACAATGGAAGTCAGCCAATTCTCCAGGACCAAAAATGTTCTATCAGTCCAAATCAAGAGTTGAAACAATGTTGCTAACCTTTTTTGATATCAAAGGGATTGTTCATTATGAATTTGTAGCAACTGGACAGTTAAGCGAGTTCACTATTTGAAAATGCTGAAAAGACCGCGTGAAAAAGTTAAAAACAAAAACGACCTGAACTTTTCACCAACAACTCATGGCTCTTGCATCACAACAATGCACCAGCTCACACAGCACTGTCTGTGAGGGAGTTTTTAGCTAGTAAACAAAGAACTGTATTGGAATACCCTCCCTACTCACCTGACCTGGCCCCCAATGACTTTTTTCTTTACCTGAAGATAAAGGAAATATTGAATGGGAGACATTTTGATGACATTCAGGACACCAAGGGTAATACGACAATGGCTCTGATGGCCATCCCAGAAAAGAGTTCCAAAACTGCTTTGAAGGGTAGACTAGGCACTGGCATTGGTGCATAGCTTCCCAAGGGGAATACTTCAAAGGTGACCATGGTGATATTCAGTAATGAGGTAGGTAGCACTTTTTCTAGGATGAGTTCACGACATTAATTGTCAAACCTGGAAATGCCGAGATGGCTCAGTGGGTTGAGCGCTCACTTTGCAGCCCTGGGGACCAAGGATCGAGTCCCGGCCCCGGCCCGTGCAGACCCATATGCTGAACTGGGGAGTGCCCCCAGTTCAGTTCTCATCGGCCCAGTTCCTGCCCCGTGCAGCCCCGCGCCCACCTGTGGAATGAAACTATGTGGAAAAACCTATGATGTTCAACTATGGAGACTGTTCGGGGCCGTCCCCCTTCTCTCTGTCAGTGTATCTCTCTCTCTCTCTCTCTCTCTCTCTCTCTCTCTCTCTCTCTGTCAAAAACAATAAAAATAAATCTTTAAATTGTCAAACCTCATAAATCTGTATCATAGAATACCATCCAGCTGTTAAAAAGAAAGGTAACTCACTATTATTGATATGGAATGATCTTCAAGATACAGTGGTACCTCGGTTCACGAACTTAATTCGTGAACTGACTCTGGTCGCGAACCGAATTGGTCGTGAACCGAGGCACAGTTTCCCATAGGGTTCAATGTAAATCCGGTTAATCCGTTCTGACCTTTTTTGTTGGTTTTTGAAGCACAAAAAATATGAAACAAATTACAATACACATTAGTACAGTATAGTAATGTAGAAAGAGCACAACAAAAATCAAAAAAAGTCACTGAAAGTACTCACAGTGTACTTTTTTCTGTGTCTCTTTCTCTCCACGATCTTCCTACAGGAAGTCACAACTATGTGACAGCCAGGAAATAGCATTAAAATGGCCACGGCTCCTGTTCGTGAACCGAAGCGGAGTTCATGAACCGGAGCATATTTTGATGAACTTTTCTGTTCGTGAACCGAGTTGTTCGTGAACCGAGGTACCACTGTATGTTGTTAAGTGGGCAAAATGATTTGCTCATGTCACATATACATACATATGTTTTTAAATTAGTTTCATTGAGGTATAATGACAAATTATATATTTAAAGTGAACAGTTTGTTCACCATAATCAGGATAATGAACGTATTCATCATCATCCAAAGTTTTCTTGTTCCACTTTGTAAATCTCTCCCTCCACCCCCTTCCTACCCACTCATCTCCAGGCAACCACAGCTCTGCTTTGTCACTACAGATTAGTTTGCATTTTCTACAGATTTATATAATGGCATCATACAATATGTACTCTTTGGGAATGGATCTGGCTTCTTTCGCTTAGCATAATTATTTTGAGATTTATCCACATTTTTGTATGTACCAATAGACCATTCTTTTGTACACTGTTTAGTGTTCCATTGCATGGATGTACCACAATTAGTTCATACACTTCTCTGTTGTTGGAGATTTGGGTTGTTCCCTGTTTGGGGCCATCACAAATAAAGTTGTTATGAACATTCATGTTCTCATCTATGTATGAACGTATATTTCCTTTTAGGTAAATATCTAGGAGTGGAGTGACTGGATCAGTATTAAGTGTGTGTTTAATTTTTTAAGAACTCACCAAGTCATTTTCAAAAATGTGCCATTTTACAATCCAGTCCACACGAGTTCCAGTTTATCCACATCCTCACCAACACTTGGTGTCAAGTCAGTCTTTCAAGTTCTCGTAGGTGCGTAATGATGTCTCACTGTGGTTTTAATTTGCATTTCCCTAATAAGTCATGATATTAAGCAACTCTCATGTGTTTGTCACCGATGTATCTTTTTTAATGAAATATCCAATCTTTTCCTTTTTCTTTTTTTTAGATTTATTTTATTGATTTTTGACAGAAACAGAGACAGAGAGAGACAGAGAGAAGGGGGAGGGCCCAGAGCAGTCTCCATAGTTGACATTAGTTTTCCATATAGTGTCACTCCACAGGTGGGCACAGGGCTGCGCAGGGCAGGAGCTGGGCCGGGAGCCTCCCACATAGGTCCCGGCAAGAACTGAACTGGGGGCACACCTCAGTTCAGCATGTGGGTCCACATGGGCCGGGGCCAGGATTCAATCCTCAGTCCCCGGGGCTTCAAAGCGAGCACTTTGCCCGCTGAGCCATCCTGGCTTTCCCAGAAATGTCCAATCTTTTGCCCATTTTTATAAGTTGTTTATTTTATGTATGGAGTATTGGTAAAGATACTCAGGAAGATGATCTGAGCAGTTGCCTCTGGGAAACATTTAAGCAGGCTGGAGGTCATAGATGAAAAGGACTTAATTTCTCACCCCGCATAGACGGCATTTCTTAATTGTTTAGATTGGGGGCGGGGTACTTTTTTTAAGGTTTATTTTTATTGGGTATTTTGGTTTGTTTTTTTGCGGGGGTAGAAGGGGTTGACAGAGAGAGACATAGTTGCACGCATTCGTTTTTGACATGGTTGTATTCCACACAGGTGGGTGTGGGGCCACGCAGGGCGGCAACCGGGCTGGGGTCCTCCCTCATGAGAGGCACACCCTGGGGTGGAAGTTGAACCAAACTGGAGTGAGAAGCACACCCCCAGTTCAGCACATGGATCTGGACAGGCTGGGCCTGGGACTCGATCCTCAGATGCTGGGGCTGCAATAGAAGCACTTAACCCACTGAACCACCCTGGCATCCCCTAAATTGTAGTTTTAAAAAGAGAAATTAGGCTGCTTTGAAGAATGTCAGTATTAAAAGCCCATATTTTCATAGATGGATAGAGACCGTTCTGTGTCGCTAAGAGCACTTCAGAAACTCCATGCTGGTAAGAAATGGAAGCACCAAACCATTAGTGGCATCTTGAGCATTTTACTTTGTATTATATGAATCATTTATGGTCATGCACAAGTGGTAATGATGATGTCTGGGCCGTGGCTCCTCTCAGACCCCATCAAGCAGGACTTGGTATTTGTGTTTATTTAAGTGAATACTATTCTAGCTTTTTAGTTTCCTCCCTCTACGGAAAGAAAACCCAAGAGTGACTCTTCCAGCTTGTCTGTGATGGAAGATTTGATCAAGTTTCCTTGTCACAGCCTGCGCTCTACTTCCAGCCCTGCACCCCACCTGAGACATGACAGGTTTGTAAGTGCCTCATCCAAGTTCATGTCCTTTTAGGAAAGCAGTGGTGAATGAACAAGAAATGCTTTATCCTATGCAGGGTGTCAGGTGGACAATGGACCCATCAGGAGTTGTGGGGGACGGGGGAGCACTTCATACATTATATAGATGCCTACCCGCTGTGTTGCACATCTGAAAAAGATACAAATTAATCCTGAATGTCAACTATTACTTAAAATAAATATATGTATATTTATAGTTACAGGATGTAGAGTACAGCACAGGGAATATAGTCACTGGTACTGTAACAACTAATAAGGCATCAAATGGGAAATAGACCTGTTGGGGTTATCACTATATAAGGACTATAAATGTCTAAGCAGTATATTCCCTGATACACATGAAACTAATAAAAAATTTTTAAAGAAATGCTTTATCTTCTAAGATATCTTTATGACTCTATTCTGGTCCTGCTCTTGATCCAAACCACTAATCAGTTCATAAAAATTTTACATAAATTAAAATTTATTTCCTAGGCTGGTCTGGGTTCTATCAGATTAATATTTAACTCAAAAGAAACATGGACATTTTCCTTAAAGAAGTTCTTTATTCCAGGGAAGGATCTATATTTTTGTCATGATTTAAATGTCTTTGGGGGAAGCTGGGATGGCTCAGCGGGTTGAGTGCTCACTTTGCAGTCCCAGAGCCCAAGGATCAAATCCTGGCTCTGGCCCATGAGGACCCATATGCTGAACTGGGGAATAACCCAGTTCAGTTCTTGCCGGGGTCTTTGAGGGAGGCTCCCGGCCCAGTTCCTGCCCTGTACAGCCCTGTGCCCACCTGTGGAGTGAAACTATATGGAAAACTAATGCTGTCAACTATGGAGACTGCTCTGGGCCCTCCCGCTTCTCTCTGTCTCTGTCTCTGTCTCTGTCTCTCTCTCTCTCTGTCAGAAAACAATAAAAATAAGTCTTTAAATGTCTTTGATTATTCTGTGAAATTTTATTTCAGCCTGAAACTTCCTATATCCCTCTATAGAAAATAACAGATTCTTATGCGTCGGAGAGAGACAGACAGAGACAGAGAGAAGGGGGGAGGGCCCAGAGCAGTCTCCATTGTTGTACATCATCGGTCCTTGACATGGTTTTGTTCCACAAAGGTCGGCAGGGGTCACGCAGGGCGGGAACCAGGCTGGGAGCCTCCTATGTGAATGGCGTGCCCTGAAAGCTGGGGTCCAAACCGGAGGCCTCCCACGCATGGGAAGCTCACCCAGGTGAGAACTGAGTTAGGGGCCTCCCACATGGGAAGCGCACCCCAGTTTAGCATATGAGTCCACACAGGCCAGGGCTAGGACTCTATCCTCGGTCCCCGGAGCTGCCAAGTAAGCGCTTAACCCGCTGAGCCATCCCGGCCTCCCCACATGTATTTTTAAAAGTTGGGACACATATTATTTTGTGACCAGGTTTTTTCGTGGGATACAGCATGCACAGTTTCCCATGTCATTAAATTTTCATATGCAGCATACTTTGTAATGGCTGCATTGAATTTCATTATGCCAACCCCCAACTCCTGATTGTTTAATTGTACAAATATAACCACCACCCTATTTTTAAACGATAAAGTGGTTTCCAACTTTTATCAAATTATAAGTAACTGAGCAACACTTATTTATTTATTTATTTATTTATTTTAATCTTTAAAGTGTGATACATTCTGCCAGCTCCCAGACTGCTGTTATGTCTGCAACCTCTTGGTTGCTTTCTGGGAGTGTGTATGTATGTTTGTTTTTTAATTGGACCCAGCTGAGCTCTCCAATTTGTTTTGTGGAATAGTGAGCCTATTTCAATATATATATATATATATATATATATATATATATATATATTTTTTTTTTTTTTACAGAGAGAGAGAGAGAGAGAGAGAGAGAGAGACAGAGACAGAGACAGAGAGAGAACTGAACTGGGAGAGCTCCCAGCTCAGCATATGGTTCCACAAGGGCTGGGGCCGGGATTCGATCCCGGTCCCCGGTGCTGCAAAGTGAGCGCTTAACCCACTGAGCCATCCCAGCTTCCCCTAGTGAGCCTATTTCTAGTGAATCTAAGAAGGGAGCCCAAAGAGGATGACACTGAAGTGGAAAGAGTAGCACTCACCTATTGAGAGTGGGCCAAGAATCGTTTTTTATGGAAGCAGGGCTAAGGGGGAGAACTAAATGACCTCTCCTGAAAGGTTCCTTTTAAAACCCTGTCTCATGGTCCCCCTGGTGCTGCCTGTTCTATGGAACCTTGCACTTCCTAATTGTTGATTCATTACTATGGTCGTTCTCAATCCTTGTTGCATATTAGAATCACCTGGGAAAGAGGGGTCTTAAAATATTGCATGCGGATCTACCCCAAGAAGTTTCAAACCAACTGGACTGGGGTGTTGCCCAGACGTCAGATTTTTTTTTTTTTTTTTTGGTCTTTTTGTCTTATTGAGCTCTGTAGGTGATTGCAGCTTGCAGCCAGGGCTAAGAACCTCTGCTTTATGGTTTCCCACAGGGCTGGGGTTGCTGGCCTTGGTACTAAATCTCTCCAGGCCGCAGGCTGACCTCAGGGTATCCCCACTTCTCACAGGGCTCTGCAAAGTTACACGCAACTGTTTCCGAAAATGCTGATGCATGGAGGAAGCCATACTCCAGCTCACTCTGAGTGATTAGGATGAAAGGTTAGCATTTCACCACAGCTGCCTCCACCCCCCTGGACAGCCAATCAGCTGCAGAAACAGCAGACACTGTCTAAAGGAGCTCTTTCAGAGCTGGGCTTCTAATGCCCAAAACAGGATTTTGTAACTAAATAATATTATATCCACGTCAGGCAAAAGCATCTTGCTTTGGGTTGCAGTGTTTGCTTCCTGGAGAAAGAGGGCCTCACCTTGGGCCTGGAACTTGGCAGCACCTGGATGGATGGAGAAGACAGAGTATGCCTGGCATTCTGGGGACACAGCCAGTTAGGGAGGAAACAGCATTAGACCCAGAGTCAGAAGATGTGGACTTGAACCGCATTTCTACTTTTGCCTAGTGGCATAACTTTTCAATTCACCCAGCTAATGGTCAATTCTTTATATAACAGAGATAAAGACGGCTACTGTAATTCTGCTCTAGTTACGTTGCCATCGTTATGTGAAGTAACTGACCATCCAGGAGAGCAATTTGTATGGTTATGCTGTTGGTCAGAAACCAGGCCTCCTTTTATGCCTTCTTAGTTTCCTCTCTTGCTGATATGGGAGAGAACACTCAAGGGGTGGCTGGCAGCTGCCTTCAACTATGGTGAGGCAGCTAAAGGGCCTAAATGTGAGATAACGTCTGTGTGGTGCCAGGGGACAGGAGGTGAAACCCAGTGGTCAGTAGTTTGACAAGCCCTTCAGGTGATCCTGATGCACACCAATGTCTGAGAACTACTGCTCTCTAGAGTATCCCATTGTATAAATATCTACATTCTATTTAACCATTCTACTGTAAATTAATCGTTTTTCATTTTTAGTTTGGAATCATACATTGTGCTGTCCTGAAAATTCTTGAACATGGTTTTGGGGACACATATGTATACTTCCCTGTTGGTTGTATATACCTAGAAGTGGGGTTGCTGAATGTAGGTTATGCATAGATTCAATGCATATATTACCAACTTCCATTCCTCCTGGCAATGTATGCATATTCCATTTCCTCTACATCAGGCCTGTCCAACCTGCAGCCCAGGATGGCTTTGAATGCGGCCCAACACAAATTCTTTTTGAGATTTTTTTGCAACCTTTTTTTAAGCTCATCAGCTATCGTTAGTGTTAGTGCATTTTATGTGTGGCCCAAGACAGTTCTTCCTCCAGTGTGGCCCAGGGAAGCGGCTGGACACGCCCGCTCCACATTCTCTCCAGCACTTGGTATTGTCAGCCTGAATAATGAGGTTGAGCATTTCTCTCTGAGGGCATCCTTTAGGTAGTGCCCCTCAAGTTTTTACACATGTATTAATTGAATTATCTTTTTCCAATTAATTTTGCTGTTTTTGGATCAATATATTGCACATATACCCTCCCATTCTGTACGTCATCTTTTCACTTTTTTTTTTTTTCTTAAGATTTATTTTTATTGTTTTTGACAGACAGAGAGACAGAGACAGAGAGAAGGGGGAGGGCCCAGAACAGTCTTCATAGTTGCACATCATTGGTTTTTTCCACATACCGTAGTTTCATTTCACAGGTGGGCCCAGGGCTGCACAGGGCAGGAACTGGGCTGGGGTCTCACCCCAGTGAGAACCAAACTAGGGGCACTCCCCAGTTCAGCATATGGGTCTGCATGGGCCGGGGCTGGGATTCGATTCTCGATTTCCAGGGCTGCAAAGTGAGCACTTAACCCACTGAGCCATCCTGGCTTCCCCTTCCACTTTCTTAATGGTAGTTTTGATGAAGTTTTTAACCCTCTTAGTGCTACCTTCTGCCATTGGTACTAGTGAGAAATGTGAAGGGTAATTCAATAAAATGTATCACCTTGGGAAAAAAACATTATGAAGTTATTGTTTTAGATATCCATATGCAGTTTTTTTAGTTTTGTATAATTTGAATTAGTTAATAATAATACTATTCTTTTACATCATCTGAAAAAGAAATGTAATTATTTCAGTCATACATCATAGAAGAAAAAATATAAGTTATTGCACTTTTAACTATGGTCTACATATGAGCCAATATATCATGGTGTTTATGACTGCTTTTCCTGTTTTCTCTGTTTTTTTATTGTTATGTGTCCCAGTTCTAAGTTATTTTTTAGTGGTTACCATGAACTTTATATAAAAGAAAGTTTCATATATGCAGTGGTTCCTTTTGTTAAGGATGTTTCTTACCTCCATTCTCTTTGGAAATTTAAACCTTTACTTCCCTTTTATGTTTTTGTTGTTTCAGTTTATCTCTATTTACTTTTAGTTTCAGATTCAATCACCTCCTTCAATATTTTTTGAAATGCTGGCCATGTGCTAGAGAATTCCTTCAGTTTTTGTATGTCTGAAAAGGTCTTTATTCCTCCTTCGTATCTAATGGATAACTTTGCTGGGTACAGAATTCTTGGTTGGTAATTTTTCTCCTTTAATATATTGAATGCTTTGTTCCATTCCCTTCTGGCTTGTAGAGTTTCTGTTGAGAAATCTGATGCTAATTTGATGGGTTTTCCTTTACAGGCTATGGTGTTCTTTTTTCTGGCTGCCTTGAGGATTCTTTCTTTGTCTTTGACTTTTGATATCTTCAGTATAATGTGCCTTGGAGAGAGTCGACTAGGATTCAAGTAGCTAGGGGTCCTTTTTCCTTCTTGGATTTTAGGTTCCAGTTCTTGCCATAGATTTGGGAAGTTCTCATCTACTATTGGTCTGAACAAATTCTCTGTGCCCATCTCGTCCTCTGCTCCCTCCGGAATACCTATTATTCTTATATAATTCTTTCTAATGGAGTCAGATAATTCTTGTAGATACCTTTTATTTCTTTTAGGTCTCTCTTTTCTTCCTTCTGTGACATTTCCAAATTTCTGTCTTTGATTTCACTAATCCTGTCCTCCATCTGGTCAGCTCTGCTTCCTATGCTAGCTATTTCATTTTTCATTTCTTTTATTGTGTTGTTTATCTCCATAATTTCTATTTGCTTTTTAAAGATATATATAGATTCAATTTTCTTTCTGAGATCACTTAGCTCCTTCTGTGTACTCTGCCAGTTTTCTTTGAGCTCTTTGGGTGTTTTCAGAATTGCAGTCTTGAATTCTCTGTCATTTAGCTCATATGTTTCTGTATCTTCAGTTTCTCTTCTGGAGATTTTTCTTTCTTCTGAGCACCTGTGTTCACAAGGGTACTCATCACTGTTGGAGTGTTTCTCCTGGACATGAGGACGTTTCCCCTGGAAGATGTGAATAAATCTTTCTTTTACTTCCTAGCTGGCATTGCTGCAGTGTCTTATAATATTTTCTCATTTATTTGGTTTCTCACAGTAGGAGGCTTCCCAGAAGGTGGGCTTCTCTTTGACTCAGTGGCCCTGGTCTCTGTATGCCTTCTCTTTGGGAAGGTATGGTGGGCGATAGTACCGGTATTCTATGCCTCAGAGACCCCACTGCTGTCAGAAGCTGCCACACCTGGATCCCTCTCCTGGCTTCAGCAGGGAGAGTGGGGGCGGGGCTTGTTGGGCGGGGCTTGTTGGGAAAGGCGCAGGTCTGATTGCGTCACAGAGTAATGGCGGCTTCCAGCAGCAGCTCACTGAAGACAGGCTCTGGGTGAGGCCAGCGGGGTGAGCCCTGGGAGAGAGCAAGGGGAAGCAGCCAGGCTCTGTGTCCAAGGCCACGCAGTGCTTCCGTTGGGGACCCACCTCATCAAAGGCCACTCTGCTCTTCAGCCGCCAGCACATCCCGCTGCCAGCACTCCAGCCTCTGGAACACCCGCCTCTTGCTTTGGTCGCTGGCCTTACGCTCTAGCTGCCTAACCCACGCACTGGCAGCTGGACCCTCAGTCAGGTGACCTGCACCGACCTCTGGCTGCTGCTGGGGCCTTGCTCCGGCCTCCTGCCCCGTGCTCTGGCCACCCTCACCACGCCATGGCTGCTGCCCCCGCACTCCCGCTGGGGCCTCTCGCCACCGTCAGCCACGTCTGCTTTTGCCATCCACCCTGAGTTCTGGCTGCCCCCACCTCCACCTCTGTTCGTCCTAAGCCTCCAACCCTCCCGGAGTCATTCTGCACCTTAACCAGCACCCCCACCTCAGTCAGTCTCTCCTCTGCTGGACTCGGGTCAGCCTTCGGATCGGTCACCAGGTAGGTCTGCGGGTCGTGCTCCGCCGCTGGTCTCCACACGGCTCCCTTTCCTTCTCTCACTCGCCTCCCTTTCTCCAGCTTTAGGTATTTTCTTTTGATGAGTGGGTCCCTCAGTCGAGGCTGTGTGTTGCTTAGAGATTCTCTGGGTGGATTTTAGGTGTTTAAATTGTTGTCTTTCCGGGAGAGGTTTCACGCCGCCATCTTGATAATGTCTCTCAAATATTTGCTTTTGAAAAAAGATATAGATGAACTTGATACTCTTAACAGTTTTGGAAAACAGATTTGTGTTAGTTCTTGATATTATAATAATTTGAGCATGTATTCACAAGTTTCTGGAGCAGGCCTTTCTGAGCTGATTTCTTTATCTTATTTCATAAATGTCCCATTTACTAATGTGACCAAAGTCCACCTTTTCTCCTGTGGGCGCCGGCCATGCAACATGCCGCTCAGCACCGTGCCCCAAGTTGTGCGCAGACCATAGCTGCTTGCAAAGCTCCTCTGGGAAGGCCGCCCCAACCCCCTAGCCCTGGCTGCTGGTATGCAGGGAGGGAGTGGACCACCCTGCACCTCCACCTTACCCACACCTGCCCCCTATCTTAATTACTGAATTGTATAATAAGTCTGATAGTTTAAGTCCTGCAGATTTATCCTTTTCCTCAAAATTACCTTGGCTATTCTTGGTCCTTTGTATTTTCATATAAACTTCGGAATCACTTTGTGAGCTGCCACAAAAAGCTTACTGGGGGATCCTGGGATAGCGCAACAAATTGAGCACTTGCCTCACAATCTCGTGGTCTGGGGTTCAGTTCCCAGCCCACCGCGTGCAAACCCTTATGCTGAACTGCGGTGCAACTGGTAACTGCCAGGATGACTAAGCAGTGAAGAGACTCACCTCCCATGCGGGAGGCCCCTGGTTCAGTGCCTGCCCCATGCAGCCCCACATCCACCTGTGTGGAATGAAACTATATCACAACCAATGTTGTACAACTATGGATACTGCTGTGGTCTGGGCCCTCCTCCCTCTCTCTCTCTCTCTCTCTCTTCTCAAAAACAGTTTTAAAAAAGAGAGGGAAGCTTTATCATCCTGCACTAACAAGAACAAAGGGTCACCTAAATTTAAATTCCCGCAAATCCTTTGCCTCAGTTAATCAGCTAACCAAACCTCTTTGTTGAATTTGATCTTGTGAAACTCACTTTATCAGCACAGGCTAAGGTTTTTGATAGAACAGTGTCCAAATGAAAAAGACATTTAAGTCCCTGAGACGTGCTTCAGAGCCTCTTTTTAATTAAAAGCCTTCTTAAAATGTAACCCATACTTCTTATTTAATATGTTTTCTAAAAGATGAGAAAACATCAAAAGATAGCATTTTATCTGCAGTTCTAGGTCTAACTCCATTTCTGACCAGCTGTGACATCTTGAGCTAGCTGTCCCTTTGTCCTTGCTCTGCCGGATGAGTGGTGCTCTTGGGCAGAGGTCTAACTTGGACATCATGTCATTGGACCGCCTTCTCTGTGCCTTCCCCCTTTCTCCCTGTGCCTTTCCTGGGCTCACAGCCACCCTGCTCTTCCCTATCCCACCTGACTGGCATGAAGAACGTGAAGAAATCAGTGTACAAAACACCATGAAGTGGGTGATCACAACTGAATAAAAACATACACATCACCTTGGGTTCATTCATTCAGCAGACAGGCAGGAAGCACCTTCTGTGTGCCCAGCCCTGTTCTGGGCACTAACTGTGTACAAGGGACTTCAGACAGACTGTGTCTTGGGATTCCATACAACTGAATTCTGTGCACTGTGTACACACAACCAGCCAAACGAAAACCCAAAACCCAGTGGCAAACACTTAAAAAGAAAAAGACAGGGGATGCTGGAATGGCTTAGTAAGTTGAGTGCTCGACTTGAAGCCTCAGGGTTCGAGGATCAAATCTCAGCCTCAGCCCATGAGGAACCATATGCTGAGCTGGGGTGTGCCCTTAGTTCTCGCTGGGGTAAGCTTCCCATGTAGGAGGCCCCCGGCCTGGTTCTTGCCCTGCGCGCACCCATGCCCACCTGTGGAACAAAACAATATTGAAAACTAATGATGTACAACTTTGGAGACTGCGCTGGGCTCTCCCCCTTCTCTCTCTCTCTCTCTCTCTCTCTCTCTCTCTCTCTCTCTCTCTGTCAAAAACAATTTTTAAAAAATGACAGGGGAAGCCGGGATGGCTCAGTGGGTTAAGCGCTCACTTTGCAGCGCCGGGGACCAGGGATCTAATCCCGGCCCCGGCCTGTGCGGAACCATATGCTGAGCTGGGAGCTCCCCCAGTTCAGTTCTCTCTCTGTCTGTCTGTCTGTCTCTCTCTCTGTCTCTCTCTCTCTCTCTCTCTCTCTGTGTCAAAAATAAATAAAGAAATAAAATTTAAAAAAAACCAACCACAATTTAAAAAAAAAAAAAAATGACAGACTTTAGATTATGGTGGAAAGAGACAAACAATAAACAAAACAAATCAAGATGAGTTCAGATGGTGTCCAGCGCTGAGTAAGGCCACTTCATGTGAAAAAGATTGTCTGGAGCCTGCAATTCAGGGACACTATTGTTTTATTCATTACACGTTTTGCACTTGCCATGTTTGCCACAATGAGATTGTATTAATTTTGTAATCAAGACGAAGTTAAAGAAGAAGAAAGCATTCTATACTCTGGGGAAAGTGTGACTCAGGAGGGAGGGAGTGTGCACAGCGTGCACACGGCACTGGACATGGGGAGGCACCGAGCTAGTGAGAGAGGTTGTTTCCCTCTATTTCCCCCACGTTCTGTCCTGTCGTCACGAGAGAGGTTGTTTCCCTCTGTTTTCCCCACGTTCTGTCCTGTCGTCATTATGTTGCTCATAATTAAACCCACTGCGCAGGGAGCCACTATCCTGTCTCTTCGGCGTGTTTACCTCCTGCCTGCTTAACTAGCACAAGCGCCGCTCCCGTGGGCCTGATCAAAACATGAGTTCATTGCGCTTGGTTCCCTAGGGAGGGCAGCCCGGCCTGCCTGGAACTGTGTCCCCCTCTCTGGGGAATGTCCTGAGACCCTAGAATGTCGTCTCTGGCCAGTAAGCCAGAGGGAGCCTGGCCTGGGACCTCCATGTCCGGGGATCTCCCTTAGCTTCCCAAAATTCTCCACAGATGGGTGGGTTTGGGGAGGGCTCTGGGGTCTGGTTTGAGGAGCGAGAGGAAATCACATGGGACCATTTTAACATCCAGGTTTAAAACCATTGTGTGGACGTTTCGGTATCCAAGGGGCCCCTTATAATGGACGTCTTGCTACAGCCACAGGCCCTCAGAAAGGTTAGCAAATCGGAAAGGGGTTCTGATTTCAGAAGGCGAAGGAGGGGGTACCAGATGCATCTGCCTCCAGCTGGCATGATGGGAGGCAGGGTTGCAGCAAAGGGAAGCTGTGGGTCGGGAGCTGTGAGGAGACTCGAGAGACAGAGATACTAGCGCAATGTTCTTGGGTGAGAGCCAAGAGTGGGCTTTGAATCCAAAGCAAAGGTCAGCAGACGTGAATCCTGGGGAGTTCCTGGAGGCGCGGCCAAGGGAGGAAGCTTTTCTGGAGACCTGCCCAGTCCGTCCAGGGAGGAAGAGAGCTGTGGGCTCCCAGCTCCCCTGCAAACACCCGCTTTGTCCCACCCACCCACACTGTGCCCATGGTGTATGTCCTTGCAGTCAGGAGGGGCTGGCGCATGTGGAGGGACAGGTTAGAGGGGGCTGAAGGCTCCCTACCACACAGAGCCCTCGTGTTATAAAGCGACAGTGCCTATATTAAAAACAAATTCCTTTTTAAAAGCCTGGAAGAAAAATGCTCAGTCTTCCCATTGATTGCCTCAGCTAATGGATTATGGGGAACATTTTTCTTCCCTCATCCATTACTATTTTTTAAAACATACTCTAAGTTATAAAAGTAGTGCTGAAATAAATGCTTGGCATGAGATTCTGAGGCTATAAGGTATATGGAATACATGCCAGACAGCTGCCTCGATCGCCTCCCACCCCGTGGGTGACTGCTGATATCAGCTTGGTATAGTATATGTAACTAGCATCGCTTTTATGTTTAAGAAAAAAAGTTTAAAGAATGAGTATTGCATGGGCCAGAGTCATAGAAAGTCCTTTTGGAAGAGGATCCCAGGAAGACCAGGTCTCCTCTCACCTAGAAACCCCTTCGTCATCTGCACAAGGAGGTCCTTGGGAAAACCTCCTTGAGGGGCCCAGAATTCAAACCAAATTAAGAAATGTATGAAAAACAAGTGGAGAAACTGTGAAGATACGGGAGCACACTGAGGCAAGAATGAAGACTAATCTGTGCCCGGCTACCCACCTTCCAGCTCTGCTGGCTTCTGCCTCCCACTTTGCCCCGACAGGCAAATTCACGAGGAGAAGGAGGCTTCTGTCTCTCAGTCCTGGTAGCCCGGTGTTGCTGGGAGCCATGAAGAAAGGAAAGGTAGCTTGAAGGCCCATCCACCCATCATTCCCAGGGGTTCCCCCAAAGGTCAGGTCTGGTCAGCCTCAGCGCTCCAGGCTCCCAGCTGCTTGGCCCTGGGAGCTTCCTTGTGTAGCCTCACCTGCCAGCATCTTCCCTCCTCCTGACCCAAGTGGTTGCCATGGCAACTAGTCAGCAGGCCCTGTGTGGAGGTGGGGCTCCCCCGCCCAACCCCCACTCCTGAGAGCTGTGGACCCCAGCGATGCCTCAACAGCAAGAGCTGCTCCTGGGACACCTTCAGAATTTGCTCCCCTAGTCCTTAAGCTCTGCTTATAAATAACAGGCAAGAGAAAAATGGGAGAGAGGAAAACAGGCCAGCTAAGTGCCCAGCAATGGGACTAAAGAGAGGTAAATACATAAGTGATGGTTTATATATATTACATAGCCACTAAAAAGGATGTTCACAGAGTCTTTAATAACATAGGGAAATACTTGGCTCAGCAAATCGAAAGTAGATTTGTAAGAATATACTCCTCAAAGAAAGGGCTTGGCAGTGCATTAAATTTAGGAAATGCTGCATCTGTCGTCTCTTGGAGCCTTGTGCTACATGTCGGCGTGTTAAAGGCTCTGGAAAGGCTTAACAGTCAAGCGAGTGTAGTTAGCTGTATTTAATTCAGTGTATTCCTGCTCTATTTGATAGCAGACTCCTTTTCTGTAGCACCCCCTTTCTCAAGCTCAGGGCCAAATCATGCCCCCTGCCTCCCTGTCTCCCTGTTGGGGTGATCAGTGTTTCTCCAGCAGATGGCTGGCTCCACACACCTCCCAGAGGCCCCAGGGGCTCCTTGATGCCAGGGCTGCATTTCCCATGTCCCCGCCTCGCCCCACAGTCCCAGCCCACGACCCCACACATGGCAGTTTGCAGTAAGAGCTTTTTGAGGGGACTGAATTCAGTTCATGTTTGTTTCCAATTTAGATCCTAATCTTTCGATTTTTCCTTCTCTCTCCTTTAAATGGTATTTATCATAGATGTTATCATAGGATGAGCAATTCATCAACTCCACCACTGTCATTAATCTATACAAATGAGGGATCAATCACCGACTGGACAGGAGCCAGGGCACTAACCGGCCTTCCTGACGTGGCTGAGCTCAGCACTTTCTCACCTGGGCCTTGGCCCATGTCAGTTCCTGCCACAGAAGGCAATAAACTAATATATTGAGTGAGTTTAGAGCAGGGGTCAGCAGACTTCGGCCCATGGGCCAAGTCCAGTCCACCACATGTTTTGGTAAATAAAGTTTTGTCAGGGAAGCCGGGATGGCTCAGTGGGTTGAGCACTTGCTTTACAGCCCTGGTTCTGAGGATCAAGTTCCAGTCCCAGCCCTGGTCTGTGCAGACCCATATGCTGAACTGGGGTGTGCTTCCCATGCGGGAGGCCCCCAGTTCGGTTCTCGCCCTCCTGTTTGGCCCCTGGCTCAAGGGGGTGTGCCTCCCATGCAGGAGGCCCCCAGCCTAGCTCCCGCCCTGCGTGCCCCTCGCCCACCTGTGTAGAAGGAAACCATGTGGAAATTGATGATGTACAACTGTAGAGACTGTTCTGGGCCCTCCCCCTTCTCTCTGTCTCTCTGTCAAAAACAATAAAATAAATCTTAAAAAAAAAAATAAAAGTTTTGTCAGAACTCAGCCATACTCATTTGCTTACAGGCGGACCTCATAGATACTGCAGTTTCCATTTCTAGGCTATGTCAGGAAATCAAGGTGTAATCTTTTTGCTGGCAAAGGGTCTTGCCTACAATTTGTAAGAAAAAAGAAAAGAAAAAGCAATAGACTGAAGCGCAATAAAGTGAATGAGCCCATTGTCTAGGGCTCATTCAGGGCAATGAGGGCAGAGTGGAGTAGTTGCAACAGAGACTACATGACCTCTGCAAAGCCTAAAACATATGCTAGCTGGCCTCTTACAGGAAGAGGTTTGCCAATTAGAGGATTTCCCAAATAGTTTCATTGATGATTACTTCGCCCTGTGCCATAAGGATCACAAAAGTGTCCAGTCTGACAGTATATTGCAAATACTGTTTCAAAACAAGAAAAAAGTAATCTAGTACTCTGCAATAATATAATAGAAATAACCACAGTCCTAATTGGGCTGGTTTTCATGCTGGTCATTTTAGCTCTTTGTTTTCATCAGGAAGATGAAAGCCATAAGAGTATCCCTTTCTGATACAGCAACTGGAAGAGGAAGTGGTTGCTTCTGGACAGATGGCATAGTCAAGGGCAGGCTTATGACAGGAGCAGTGTGACCAGCACAAACTGTCATGGACGAGGTTCTGGCCATTGGCAGGGGCTCCCGGGCTCCCTGTGATCTGACGCCTACCTGCTCCCACCCTTCCCAGCGTGTTGGAAGGCACGCTGTCCTCTGCAGCACACACTTCCCACCTCTGCGTCTGCTCAGGCTGTCCCGCTCCTGGGACACCCTTTCTCACCCACCCTTCTGCCCAGGCTAGGGCTCACTCAGCTCAGAGCTCGGCTCCACAGGGAGCCCTGGGACCTCCTCTGAGCTGCTGTCGTTCCCTCTGCTCATGGCTATCTCTTCGTACGACCCAGACTGCAGTCCACTTTGCATGTCTCTCCCCGCCTAGACTTTGAGCAAGTTTGGAGCAGGGAGCACGTTCTTGTATGCTTCTCTCCTGGATGTCTGCTCACGAAACTAGGAAGCACACTCAGCATAGTATATTTGTAGGTATAGAGTCACAGAGGTGACACTGGGTATTATTTTGAAATATTAACCACATTTTTTTTCTCTTTTCCTGTATTTTCTTAAATCCTTATCTTCTTCATTCATTCACATGTCTTATAGGAAAAGGCAGAAAGTAAAAGGAGATAATTCTTGACTCTTGAGTTTCAAAAGCCTGGTCTTTAAGGAGGAATAGAAAGAAGCGGGGGCTCAAAAGTAGATTTAAAAGACTAAATGTAAGACGAGTCAGAGCCAGGCTCCTACCCTAAGAATCTTTGGTCAGAGGGGAAGTAAGGAGTGTGGGTGGGGACTCTGTTTGCTATATTCCCCTTGGTTTGAGTTCCGTGGTGGTGGTAGTGAGGGGGATCCACAATGCAACCTCAGACTGGTTTATAGGACCCAAGAACAGAGGGGCCCTGAGCACCTGTTTCTGGTTGAGCAGGTAGAAAGCAGAACCTAGAGAAGATCTCATTACCCAGTGGATCTGGGCAGGCAGCACCTGGGACAGCCTTATAGAATTTCTGCGGCTCCAGGGGAAGCCGGGATGGCTCAGTGGGTTAAGTGCTCACTTTGCAGCTCTGGGGACTGAGGATCGAATCCCATCCCCGGCCCTTGTGGACCCATACGCTGAACTAGGGAGTGCCCTCAGTTCGGTTCTCACTGGGGTGAGACCCTGGCCCAGCTCCTGCCCTGCGCAGCCCTCACCCACCTGTGGAATGAAACTATGTGTAAAAACCAATGATATGCAACTGTGGAGACTGGTCTGGTCCCTCCCCCTTCTCTGTGTCTCTGTATCTCTCTCTCACTCTCTCTCTTTCTCAAAAACAATAAAAATAAATCTTTAAAAAAAAAATTTTTTCTGTGGCTCCTTATAACAACTGCGGCCAGAAATGATGGTTGCTCCCCAGTATCTGTTCCCACCTCCTTCCTCACAGAACCTTGATTTTCCTGGGGGCAGCAGTGTACCCAGATAAGAAGACTGTATTTTCCAGCCTCCCTTGCAGCTAGGGGTGGCCATGTGACACAGCTGTGGTCAGAATGCAGCGCAGACGTCACTGGATGGGTCTTCCAGAAAGCTCTTTAAAAGGAACTTGCTCAGCCTTCATTCATATGCCCTCTTTGCCCTCCTCTTCTTTCCTCCTCCTTGTCACCTGGAATGGCTGGCACTGTGGCAGCCATTCTGTGGCCAGTCAGTAGTCCTAGGCTAGGATGGTAAAGCAAGAAGACTGAAGGCACCTGAATGATGATTCATGGAGGCATTGCACTTCCTGGAGCATCTTGTTAAGTGACAAAAAAGAATCCTATCATGTGAGGATCAGTGTGTGGAGGGCCTCAGCCAAAAGCATTTCTTAATGGAGTCTGTAAGGATAACTGAATTTCCCCTGGCATAGGAAAAAGCACGGGAGCAGCAGAGTAAGAGCTGGGATGGAAGTGAGGGGTGGAAGGTGGACTCAGCAGCCACTTGAAGGGACGAAGGACCTCAGCCACTACAGCAAGGACTAGATTGTTGCCACCCCTTTCCTGGACACTTCAACCTGCTGTAATCCCCAGGAAAGAGGGAAGAAATTTGAGTTGAGTGAGCTTAAATTTCTGCCACTGGGGCAGAATAGGGGCAAAGGAGAAATTAAATTTGATTATAAAGAGAAATACGGGAAAGCCGGGACGGCTCAGCGGGTTGAGCGCTCGCTTTGAGACCACGAGGACCGAGGATCGAATCCCGGCTCCGGCCCAGGCAGGACCCACGTGCTGAACTGGGGAGTTCCCACAGTTCGGTTCTCTAGCTGTCTCTGTCTCTGTCTCTCTCTCTATCTGTCAAAAGTAAAATAAAAATAAATATGCACTGAAGATAAAATAATTACTCTCTATAAAAAAAAAAAAAAAAAAAGAGAAATACACATTTCTTGCCCACCTGGGTTTGGCCTGAGGTTGTGCGTTGTACAACACCTTCAGTGAATGTGGGTTACATGGAACTGTGGAACAGAACTGGACCCAAGATCCCCAGCGTCCTGACTGAGCAGGTAGACTCCAACACCTGCAGTCCCATGACAGCATCTGGGTACCCCCTGCCTTTCCCCGCCACCTTGAAGCCCCTGGGACTCATTTGGAAAAGTTTAGGGGGAGAGAGAAAGTCACTGCAGGGATCCTGAATGATTCAACATCCTTCCACCCCCACCTCCTCCTGTCCCACACAGCCATCCCCACTCACTCACCCTCCATTCAGAGGTCGTGCACCCCTGGAGCTCAGACTGCACCCCACCCCAAGTAGGCTTAGCCGTCCTCCAGTGCTCACCCCTGCCCCAGCTGGTGCCCTCAGCCCTTCACCAAGACCTTGTCAACAGCAAGAGAAGCTGCTATCTGTTACACATGATATCAGCAACAACGATTCCTGTTCACTGCACACTACTGCAGGTTAGGACGATGGTGGGTCCTTCCCGTGCATAGAACATTCCCCATAGGCAGAGGCGTTAAAGGGCTCAGTGCATGAATCAGGGTTGTGTGACTCGAGTCCCAGGTGACCAGAAGCCTAGCAAGCATGAGCATTGGCTCCTGAGGCTGGTCGGGACAGGTTCATTACAACCCCAGACCTACACAGCCCTTCCTGGGCCTGCCCTCTGGGCCAGAGGGGAAACTTGAGATTCAGCAGGGCCTCCCCAGAAGCCCCTTAAGCAAAGAAAAGTAAGCCCTGAGCTGGGAGGTGGGGAGGAGCCCGATGATGCCTTCGGTTTGCAATCCTCAGCACTTCATGCTCCTGGTGAATTATTCATGCCCATGGCCAGAGGGCAGATCAATAATGCAGCAGGCGGAAGCCCTGGCAGGGCCCCACCTCCAGCCAACCTGCTCTGCCCCAAGGTCCAAGGAGGGACTCTCCACAGCCCTCCTGCCATGGGGTAGTGTGGCAGGCCTCAGTGGCTGTCCTTAGGAGACCAACCAGGCTTGGCCATGGCTGCAGACATACCCAGGAAAGGGACCTTTTTACAATTTCCATACCTCAGCATAAAGCAACAATAGGTACCTGAGCTGACCGTGGGCACAGGAATCCCTGCCACAGGACAAGGTTACAGGAGACCTGGGTTTCTCACGTTCTCTTCGCTCTTCTTCCCAGGCCTTGGATCTGGGGGCTGGAGACCCGGGGAAACCAGGGTGCTAATTTGGGTTGTGAGTAGAAGTTTCTATCTGAGCAGCTTTGAGACACTGGCCTGAGCAGGTTCCAGCAGGTCCACAGCGGGGGGCAGAGGCTGGGCATAGGGGGCAGGTCTATACTTCCCGGGAAATTTTTATTTGTGGGACCCCCCCAACACACACACAGGCCACCTTCTTCACAAAGTTTGCAGCCTCACTGGCAAATACTCCAGGAAGTGGGGTGCAAATCTCTTCTGTTATGAGACCCCCCAAACTTACATGGGTGTCTCTGTCCTTTTTTTCTCTCACCATCGCCTAAATTTTCTGTTTGTTGCAATGGGCCCTTGTAGTAAGGGTGGAAAAGGGTGGTTTTTAGAGAGGAGATCAAAGGCCCACAGGGAAGGCGTGCCTAAGGTGAGCCGGTGGCCCACTAGGCTGCTGGCGTCTAGCCCAGAGCTGCCCCAGCTCCAGAGTGCAATCAGCCACCAGACGATCTTGTCAAAGGGCAGGCATTCTGAGTCATTAGGTCAGGGTGTGGCGTGAGTTTCTGCATTTCTGGCAGCTCCACTGATGCCCATGCTAATGGGTCAGGGACCACACTGAGTAGCAAAGTTCTAATATAGCCCAGTGGTTCCCAACATCAAATGACCACTCGGGTCACCTGGAAAGCTTTTAAAAACCCAAGTGCTCAGGCCTCACCCCAGACCACTTACACCCAGTTCTCCAGGAGGGGCAGCCAGGTGATTCCAATCTGTAGCCAGGAGTGAGAAGCCTAGGCCAGCTCAGCTAGCTCCTCTATCTGAGGAGACTGAGGCCCAGAGGGAGGCTGGGCCTGCCTAGGATGACACAGACAATGAGTGACAGGCGTGGGCCACGGCTGGAGAGCTTTCCTGTCCCTGTCATGTTTCAGGGAGCAGGGAGAGGCACGCCGGGCTGGGCATGGAAGAGAGCAGGAAAGGACTCAGAGGTCAGCCTGGGGTGCAGATTATCACCCCATTTGCTGGTAGGGAGTCAAGGTTCAGAGAGGCCAGGCAGCTTGTGGCAGGGCACAGCTATCTGCCATATGAGGCGTCCTGCACTGTGGAAGCTCCAACGTTCCCCTCGCTGATTCTACAATACATGTCCCCTCCTTTCCCCATTATAAAGTTTCCAAAATTGGGTCGTGTCTGACAAAGAATGCCAAAAGAACAAAAGCATTCAGGCCACCATACTGGACAATGAAGTGCTATGCGATTGTGCCTAGCAGTGCCCATGTGTAGAAGGTGGCTGTTCACCTGAGTGCTGGTAAATGGCTGTCATTACACTGGTGACATTTCATCTTAATTTAGACCCCCCAGTGGTGATTAAAATGTCTCTGGAAAGGTCGCGATGCAGCAGCAGTGAAACAAAGTGCCGTAGAGAAATATGACTGTCACAATGCCAGACAGTGCAGTTAAAGAACAGGGAAAGGCCCAGCTCCCTCAGAACTGTTCACGGACTTTATAAGGTGGGGGAAGCTCCCACCACCAAAGCACTGGAGCACTGTCCTGCTTCCTTTACCATGTCCTGCCTGCATGACCCTGGACAAGTCACTGGGCCACTCCAAGCTTTATTTTTTTCCTCGGGAAAATAAGATGACACACCTCATGAGGTGTGAGGATGAAATGGGATCATTTGTACAAAGCACAGAGCCCAGCCCCTGACACATGGGGAGTGCTCCCTGGGTCCTTATTTTGGCTGGAAGGAATTTCTTCAAGGGAACTCAGCTAATATGTGGCCAGGCAGGATTTGAACCCCCAGCTGGCCCCTGCTCCCACACCCTGATCCACACTGCCCCATGGCATGTGTCCTGTGACTCCCCCTCCCTCCCTGCCCCACCCAGCCCTATGCCTTTTCCTTCCCCAGCCTCTGCCTCCGTGTTGGCAGCTCATCATGGCCACATGCTAGGCTGGCCATACGTACTGATTTAAGCGGGACAGTACCGTTTTTTTCATATTTCCCGACCATCTAGTTATTTTAACATAAATGTCAATTTTGTCCTGTTTTTAATTTTTTGTAGAATACTGAATGAGGGTTGTTGTTTATCATAAGGTTCTATGGCAATCAATGCATACAGTAAAACTACTTGAGTGATAAAAGAGAAAGTTCCATTGACTTTATCCAGGCAGGGCCAGACTTCTTGAGCTAGTCAAACACCTCCACCTTGCTTGTCTGCCGCAATGGGGAATTCAAGAGATGGTTCCTAAGCCCCATTCAGCATGTGGGAGTCAGGAGGGTCTCCATGCATATGAACTACTGGACGGGCTCACCGGGCTGTTTGCTTCCATAAGGTTAGATAGGATTCGGTGACTGAGTCTTACTGTTATTTCTGCCATCATTCCACCCATAGAGATTCTTTCTGCCCTATATTCAATTTGATGCAGACTTTTCAGACTCATGTTTAGGTTCAACAGGCTGTTCGCTGTCTTTTTTATTGCAGTGGAACTCTCCAGTGGGACATTGGCATATACTGCATGTGATAGCAGTCAGGGTGTTTTATTTTTCTTTTCGGTGTATGTTTATCTGTGTGGTATGCCATACAGATTTTTTTATTGCTCATGTGATACTTTATAAGTATTTTATTGATATATGTATTATTTATGAGTGTTTTTTGAATTTTATATGCAATAAATTAGTGTTATTCATTTGCATTCCTTTCCATATTTTTTGGCGGTGAGTTTAGGTTTTCTTTTTAGGTCTCTTATAGCCTAAAACTGTAGTTTAAATGTTGAGACAATGAGGGCTATGTTGGTTGCAAAACAAAATTATGTCATGGAGTCTGAGAAGTTTTATGATAAGTTGTTGAAAGACCAAAATTTGCTGTGTAAGATGACTTCATTGGAGAAATATTCACAGTATGATTGTGGTGAAATAGAGTCCCCCCTCTACGTCTACCTCGATTTTTGTATGAATCTTGTCACTGAAGAATAATTGTTAGCTTAATATGTTCACATAATAAAACTTTTATCAGCTTACTTTTTCATGAATGCAGAATATTATGTAACCCTTCCCATTTTTGTTACCCCAGTAGCCCATTTTTGCCTCAAGGAATTATGGTCAGCCTACATATGGCAATTCCTTCCCTTCCCACGGGCTGCCCAGCCTGGAGGCTCCGCCCACACCCACTCCGCCCTTGGCCTGCCCTCCTGAGTCCCGCACCACCTTCCACAGTCTGCCTGCTTCATCGTGCAGCCTGGGAAATGGGTCCCCCCCCCACTCTTCCTCCTCCTCCACATAGAACTACCTCTCACCTTCCTTCTGTAGGGCTTTCTCTGGGCAACGGCATGGCAGAAAGAAGCCATCACTGGGGTTAGACCTGGGATGGGGTCAGCTCATCAGCATTTATTCAGTGCCTTCTATGTGACAAGCATGGTGGGACCTGAGACAAGTCCCTGCAGCTCTCTGAGCCTCAGTTTACCAATCTAAGCCCTAGGGATAACACTAGTAACCTCTAGGGCTGCTGTGTGGATTGATCAGTATATGTAAAATGCCTAGCTTGCACCAGGGTGTCAGAAAGTGCCAGCTTCCTGCCCACTACTCCACTTCTGAGATCTTTGTTCATATGTGGAAAGAGCCCCCAAGGGAAGATGGAACCAGCCTTCCTCACCAGAGAAACTGAGGCCCAGAGAGAACCCACGACTTGCCCAGGACATGCCTGTGCTGGCCTGGTGCCCAGGCTGCCCAATGCCCAGCCCTCGTCCCCAACCCCAGCAGCACAAACACACGGGCCCACAGTGTACATGCACACTCAGCTTTATTTCTTTCCATGCTGAGAAGTTACAGAGCAGTGAGCAGGGGAGTGCGGTGCAGCAGGGGTGCAGGGTGGTCTGGCTGCTGCCTGTGGGGTGTGGAGAGAAGCTGCTCAGCGCCCTGAGCCAGGAGCCACTGTGTTCTTGAGGCCAGCAGCAGACCTGCAGGGAGTAGGGACAGCAAGGCCACTGTTCCTTCCAGCTTCAGTGAGGTCTGGGGGTGCCAGGCTGCCTGTGGGGACCCTCGCTCCCAGTCTTATCTTTGCCAGGCTTCTTGTCCCCAGGCCCATGCTCCTTTCTGCCAGAGGAGCCGTCTCTTGGGGCCTCTTCATCTGCCACACACCTTGGAAACCTCTGAGTGACATCTGTGGTACAACCAGAGAACTCTCAGGTTGTTCTTGCCTGAGTGTTCCTGCGTGTTCCAGCCTGTGGCTGTCTGCAGGTGACATTTCTCTTTCTCAGCTGTTTTAAGTGTGAGTGAGTGTGTGTATGTGGGGAAGTCCGTGGCAGCATCTGTTCGTGTGGGTGTGATGGCAGGGGGAGGGGGAGGTCGGTGTGACAGTCCTGGTGCCCACCTCTGCCGTCACACCTTCCATGAGACCATGGCTCATGTCCCTCTTCTTCCTGAAATGCTGAAGCTGGGGGCCCCTGGGGCCTGCTGGGAAAAACCATCAATATCTGACTGCTTGTTCCAGAGCTGGGGTCTGTGAACATCAGATTCCACAGACATCCCATTGCCCTGGCCTGGCCTGACCTGGCAAGTGACACAAAGTGACTCTGGGCTCACCCCCACATTCCTCTGACAAACAGGGGCCTCTCTATTTTGGCCTCTAAGTTCCGATAAAGCAAAGCCAGACAGACCCTCCTTTAGGGTAGGGAGAGGCTGAGGTTTATTCGTATGGGGGACTGACTCAGGAAAGCCTACCCCCAAGGGGTCCTCCCAGTGGGCCCTGTACCCCTCCCCTTCTGGTGCCCAGGAGGTCACTCCTAAAGGATTCAGGGGGCTGCCCTGAGGACCCAGAGCCCCCCTGGCAGACAGAGCCTCTGTGCTAATAGGCTCCCTCCCAGGGACCTCTGAGGAGGGTGGGGAAGACTGGTAGGGGCCCCAAGAGGAAGCATGAGGGTCCCGAATGGGTGCAGGGGAAACATTCTTGGATCACCTGGGGCCAGTCTGGTTGTGGCTGGGAACCTGCCCTTCCACCGATGCAGAAACCCTGGCTGCTAGGCAGGGCCTCCCAGGGCAGGACAGAGTCTGGGAGTCAAAGCCAGGGGAGGAGGTGGGGGCAGAGCCTGTACTAGAGAGAAGTCTGGGGAGAGTCTGGGACCAAAAGGCCAGGCAGGAGGCACAGGGGTCCTGCTCGGTCCTTTCGGGTATCCCATTATGTCTTGAGACAAAGGCCATGCTGTCTGGTTTCCTAACTCCGGACTGATGAGTGTGTTCTCAAACCCAGGGCCCCACACTCTCCCACAGGCTGGATCCTTCAGCCAAGCTCTTCCTCTGTCTTAGAATTCTCTCTAGACCAAGAAACAACAAGCCTTCATAAAATCTGTCTGGCCCAGGGAACACCAACCCTGCTAAGGGCCTAGGAGCCCAGGGAAGACCTGCACCCCCACCCCCACCAGGGAAAGCCACTGCTATTTGTGGATGGCCAGGGGCACAGGGTGAGGCACAGAGCAGCAGAGGTGGCTGGGCTGGGAGACGGGAGCCCACGCCCCATCTAAGCCACTCCGTGTGGGGGCCCTGGGGGGAGCAGGGGAGAGCTCAGGCCCCGGCTCCTCTTCACTGGTGACCGGAGGGGCGTGGGGGTCAGGCCCTGGGAGTTCTTGGTGCCCCAGACTGCAGCACTGCGGGGGGAGCAGGCAAAAGTTGGACTGGGCGGGTCATCGTGGGAGGCTCGCCAGGACCATAGTTCTAGGCAGAGATGTGCCCAAGGCTGAAAATTCTGGAAGATGTCCATGGGTCAACTGTCCCTGCTCCTGTCTTCACCACCATTTCTGTCAGCACCTCCACCCTGCAGTGGAGGGTTTACGGGGGGCTGTGGCCTCTTACAGGACAGCTGCTCATCTGTGTGTGGAAGGAAGTTCCAGGGTATGGGCTGGGGGGCAGTTCAGACTGAGCGTGGGGCACCCACCGGCTGGGATGGCGGCAGGCACAGGCATGCAAACAGTCTTTTCTTATCCCTCAAGAAAAATACAACCATAAAGAATGCACGTCCTTGCTCCCGGCCATGCAGGGCGAGCGCTGCTTCTCTCTCCACCATAGTCCGTCTGTTTGTGGAGCTGGCTTCTCTCCTTCTGGCAGTATTTGCTGCTCGGTTGATGCCAGGAAATTGCGGGGAGGAGAAACAGGCCAGAACACTGGGATGGGAATGCCAGGCTGTGTCCATGAGATTAAAGCACACGATTCACGGGTCTCACAGTCATTTATGTTTCCCTCCCTGTTTTCCTCTCGCTTTTCCCATCTGATGAGCTGATAATGGAGTGATTGGGGTTTCCCTCCGAGTTTGTGCTGTTGGAGCTCCGGGACAGGTGGGCCCTGGGCAGTCACGGTCCCGTCCTCCGTGGTCTGTGGGGTGTTAGGTTAGGAGCATTCCTGCTGGCCAGAGCCTGACCCTGCTGCACAGAGCCCTGCTTGTTTTTATTTCTTCTGAACTGTAAAGAAAAGAAACGTATGGCGGATCAGAGCTCAGAACATAGGGTCTTCAGGTTCCTGTTTTGAGGATTTGGGGGTTGGCTATCTAGTGGGAAATGACAACGAGGGTCATTTGCTTTGGGGCTCTTGCTGGAACTAAACTCCTGCCAATGAGGAGACTCCAGCCTGGGTGACGAGTTCAGAGCTGTGCAGGGGAGCCCTGAACACAAACAATCTGAACTTGAACTTCTTAGGGCAAGCGAAGCAATTCCCTTTGCCACTTGAGTTCAGTAGTTGTCACTTGCCATCAAAAGGTTCGTGGCTAAAATGACAAGCAGGGTTAAGCGCTCGCTTTGAAGCCCACTGAGGACCGAGGATCGAATCCCGGCTCCAGCCCAGGCAGACCCACATGCTGAACTGGGGTGTGCTTCCTGAATGCGGTGAGGCCCACAGTTCAGTTAAAAAATAAAAATAAAAATAAATAAATAAATAATAAATAAGTAAATAAAAATTAGAAACTTTATTATGTTATAGGGGAAGCCAGGATGGCTCAGTGGGTTGAGCGCTCACTGTGCAGCGCCGGGGACCAGGGACCGGGGATCGAATCCCGGCCCCGGCCCATGCGGAACCATATGCTGAACTGGGAGCTCTCCCAGTTCATTTCTCTCTCTGTCTCTGTATCTCTCTCTCTCTCTCTGTCTCTCTGTCTCTCTGTCTCTGTCTCTCTGTCTCTGTCAAAAATAAATAAAATAAAATAAAATACTAATAAAATGACAAGCAGCAGGGGGTTCAAAGGAGCCTGAGGCATCTGAAGGTGATGCTGGGGTGAATGCCCTGGGAGAGTGGTGGGCTCCTGCCTCTCATGTACCTGTGTGTCTCTCAGACTCAGAGAGACTGTGGAACATGCTCCCACCCAGGCAGGTCGAAAGTGGAGGACGTGGGTTTCGGACCCACGGCAGGCTGATTCCAAACCTGAATTCTTCCCTGTCCTCAGTGGCAAGGTTGCCCATGTCCCCCGGGCTGCATCCCAGGCTCTCTGTCCCAAGTTGACCACTCCATAGTCTAGACCAGTGCCTCCTAAAACTTTAATGAATGGGCTGGGACTCAGTAAAATGCAGACTCCAACTCAGCGGGCCTGAGATTCTGCATTTCTGACACATTCCCAGGGTCAGCAGCTGGTGCCCCTGGTCCATGGGACACAGTTAGCATAGGAAGGTCTTTAGGGAACAAGCTTAGGTTGATCACTGCAAGGGGCACAGACCCCTGGGCGCTTCCTAATGCGAGAATGAGAAGGGTGGGAAGTGGGCCGTGCCAGCCTGCACGGCCTAGACGCTGCACAGGCCTTGTGAGCAGCTCACCCCTGAAAAGCCTCCCTGCTTGGACAGCTTAGCTTCCCCAGCCACCTCTGGGTGCTCACAAAGGTGTCACTTGCTGCCTTCGACTGCATGCACTGTTTACTCCTGCCATGTCCTGGCTGTCTCAGCAGGGCTACTTGTGTGGTGAGCCCACGGTTTATAAACATAGTCACCTGCATGATCCTGGGCAACACTCACAAAAGCCTCTGTGCTGGGGGCTTCTTCCTAGTACTTTAGATGTAAAATCTGTGAAGCTCCACCAGACAGACACTGGCCCAGGGCCCAGGGCCACCGAAGCCTCTGACTTCGAGGCCCCTGCTCTTCCCCGCCCCAGCCCCTGCTCTTGATCCACTTGGGCATGAGACACATCAGACAGACAGCCCTGTTCAGCAGGTCCTTGGCGGAGACTGGGTCATGTTTCTGGAGTGAGAGGCTAAGCTGTGGCTCCCAGGGACTCTCACTCGCCCCAGCACTGCCCCTGCCCCACAGGGCCAAGTGACACCCTTAGCAGTCCTCACACCAAGCAAGCTGGGGTGTGATGGCCTCACCTGCGAAGTTGACAGTCGTGGCCACGATGATGATGATGATCCCTATGATGATGAAGGCAATGCTGAGCATCCGGGCCAGGCGACCCAGCCTGCGGGCCCCGTCCAGGTCCCCCTGCTGCACACTACTTCGAGACTGCAGAGAGAAGGTGGCAGACCTCAGACAGGCTGTCTGGGGCAGCCCTGTGAAGGAGGGGGTGGGGGGGCGTGGGCTTCCAGATCACACCTGGTCCCCACTGCAGCCTGCCATCCAGCAGCCTCCCCTAAGGTAGGAGGAGCCAGGTCCTCCTGGAGAAGTGGCAGGACTCAAGGCACCCAGACTTCTTGTGGGGACCCCTAACCAAGCCTGCCCCTCGCTGGCTGGGGACAACTGGAAACAGAGCCGAGCAATGCAGAACCACAGAATTGCAGGTGGGTGCAGTGAAAACTGAGGGCCTGAGAGGGTGGACCAGGTCCAGGCCATGCTGAGCTGGTGAGCAGGTAAGGCAGCCCCCACCCCACCCCCCAGGCCAAGGCTCAGGCAGCGGCACCAGGGTCCTAGGGCAGCACCAGGGGCTTTTTCCCCAGCCTGATGGGCCTGCTTCCTTTCTCAGTGAGCCCCTCTTGCCACAAAAGAAAAAGAAAAGTCACTGGTCCTCCCTTCCCACCCAAGAGCCACATCCTTGTTCAACCAAGCCCACTTCCGGGATCACACCAGAAAGTCTCGGGCTTAAACTGGGAAGGCTAAGGCTCATTCACATGGCTTCACAGGGGCCCTGTTTGATATTTCAGTCCTTTGTGAGCTGGGTTTTTCTTGGTTCTCTTTAATTTGGTTAAATCAGGTGGATGAGAGTGAGGATGAAAAGTCTAAGGACAGAAAGGATCCTGAGGGGATGCTGGGATGGTTCAGCAGGTTCAGTGCTCACCTTGCAGCCCAGGGGTCCAAGGATCGAATCCTGGCCCCAGCCCATGTGGACTCATATGCTGAACCAAGCTGTGTGCCTCCCACATGGGAAACACAGCTCGGTTCAGCATATGAGTCCACATGGGCTTCTCACTGGAGAAAGCTTCCCATTTAGGAAGTCCCTGATTTGGCTCCTGCCCAGGACACACTTCCCATGTGGGAGGCCCCAGCCCAGTTCCCGCCCTGCACAGCCCCCACCCACCTGTGTGGAATGAAACTGTCAAAAACTAATGACATACAACTATGGAGGCTGCTCTGGGCCCTCCCACTTTGCTCTGTCTCTGTCTCTCTCTGTATGTTGAAACAATAAAATAAATCTTCAAAAAAAAGGATCCTGAGAGTTCCTGGGGTAGCTCATGGGAGGTATATCCCAGACACCTCAGGGGCAGTCCTCACCCCTGCCCAGCTATCGCCTACTGACCAGGGCTGGCCTGTGACCACAGATTCCCCTGGCCCTAGAACTCCTGGATGCTTCTTGGACTTCTAGGACAGGCACTGCCAGGAGTTCCCTAAAGATATAACTGCTCTCAAGGCCTTAGGCCACTTATTTGGTTATTTGTTTTCTGATTATTTGAGGCTCCTGAGTTTAGCATGGAAATGTAGTCAGGTATCTGATTGATGATGATTAATGATAATGATGGTGATGGTGATGGTGATGATGATGACGGTGATGGTGACGATGATGGTGGTGGTGGTGGTGATGATGATGGTGATGGTGATGTTGATGGTTTTGCTGGTAATGATGGTGATGATGATGATGATGATGACAATGATGATGATTTATTGAGCTTTTACTTTGTGCCAAGGCAACTTGCTAAAGACTGTACCTAAATTATCTTATTTAGCCTCAGAATCAGCATATGAGGTTGGCATTGTTGCCCACATTTGAAGGAGCTGAAGTTCAGAAAAGCAGCCCTTCCCCTCTTTGTTTGCTTCCAGTGAACACCCCCTCCCTGGCATCCTGCCTCTTCACCCCTCAGAATTCTAACTGAGCTCCCACCCCACCCCGTAGTTCACTGTCCCAAGCTCCTCCCAGGCCACCACCACCTGTCTGCCAGTGTGACATCAAACTCATTTTGCCCCAAACCGTAGCTTCCTACTTCCCAGATCTGCTCCTGGCCTTGTGCTCCTCCTTGCACTTGCTCAAGCCCCAGTCTTTGGCAACAGCCCGGAGTCCTCCCACGAGGTCACAACCCCTCTCCCCCTACCTGACTAATCAATGTCCTCCCCTAGTCAATCCACTACAACTCCCCTGTCTAGGTCCCTGGCACCTGCCCTTGTTCCAGGCATCGCTTGTCACTCAAGCCATGACAATGGCCTCTGGAAGATCCCCTTGGCTCCAAGCTCTGTTCTCCATTCTATTCCCCATAACACCACTTCATTCCATGGGTATTTGTGCCAGGCACCGTGCTAGGCCCCTGGGATGAGGAAATTGCAAGCCAGTCTCAGCTCCTATGCTCACAGAGCTTACAGCCTGGTGGGGAGGATGGACTTTATCGTTATCACACACTAACAGAGGTAAAATTACACTACAGCTGTGAGTAATATGACAAAGGAGAGCTACCTAGTACCAGGAGAGCTTATAAAAGGGGAGTCAGGGAAGATGTAGTAGGACATTTAGATTGAGATGTGCAGGATAAGTAAGAATTAAATAATTTTTGTTTTGTTTTTTTTTCAAAAGGAAGAGTAGTCTAGGCAAAAAAACAAAAAACAAAAAAAACAACAGGTTCAAAGGCCCTGAGGGAGGCCCTGCGTGGCAAAACTGTAGATGTTCACTGTGTGGTTGTTGACTAGAGAAAGTGGGAGGGACTGGACAAAGGCTAGTGTAAATGGAGACGGGAGAGTGAGAAAGAGGAGGAGGGTAGGGCCAGGCCAGGCAGGACTCTGCTCACACAGTAAGGAGGCTGGTCCTTATCCTAGAAGCAGTGGGTGCCCATGAAGATAAGCCTGGGGCAAGGAAATTGTTTCCAAAAGACCTCTCTGGCTATAGTGTAGGATTGGAGAGGAGTTAGCGAGTCAGGAGCTGATGCAAAAGTTCAGCAGGATTTTGGTGATTGGGGGGATCACTTCCTCCCAGCGTCTTCCATGGCCCCACACTATCCACAGAACAAAATCCAAACTCAGGTTAGCTTTGCATTTCCTGACTTTATCTGCTCGTCTTCTCTTCTACAGCCTCTGGGTCCAGCCAGTGTGAACTGCTCAGGGTATGAGCACTGGCTTCCACATGCTTTGGCTCCTGCTGTTTCTCCTGCCCACATGCCCAGTTCCCCACCATGCCACAGTCCAGCTCCTGTCCCTCTTTCAATGGCTGGCTTCAATGCCACCCCCTTTGTGAAGTCCACCAAGATTCATCCACCTCCATTGGAATCATAATAATCCTTAACATTATTTGAAGATTTACCTTGTGCCAGGAACTAGGCAAGTGCTTGCCATCCAGTAGATCATTCTGTCCTCCTAACACTCCCATGCCTTGGGATGGGTATGAGGCCCTTCTATAGATGAGGAGCTAGCGCCGGAGCATAGCGCACCATGCACGGTGAGAAAAGCAACTGGCAAAGTGGAGAAAGGCCAGATCAAGAAGGACCCTGACTCTCACAAAACAGAATCTGGATTTTTGTCCTATAGACATTGGAGAGCATTCATCTGGGGGAGACAAATAGAGGATTTGTTCAAGACAGGAAAGAAAAGGATTCAGTGATGAGAGAGAGGGTGAAAAGACTAAGAGGTGATTGGTGCCCCAATGCCCCAGAGCAGCAGAGAAAGGCTGAGGTCTGGCCTTGGGCACAGGGATGAACGATGGACAGTGGAGAAGAGCATTCCTGTTCTTGGAGACTGGATGAATGTAGGTGCAGGTGAGCTCACACCTGACCAGGTGTGGAGATGGGTCTGTTGTGAGTGTTTACTCTGAATCTCAGGGTTCTCAGTGAAAATGGACCAATGCCATCTAGTGAAAGATGAAAGAAAAAGTGGGTCTGGCTTGAGGAGGGGGCTCAGGCCCCTGACCCATCTTAAGACTCACCAGCCCATGGGGACATAGCAGGGACCCAACCAGGAGCAGGTGTAGCCTCCAGCTCCCCAGAAGGGAAGTCTAGATAGGAACATAGGTTCTGAAGTTGGACCTCCTGGACGCCTGTCCCAGCTCCACCACTTACTAGTGGGGTGACCCTGGATGAGTGGCATACCTTTTCTATACTTCAGTTTCCTCAGTTGTAAAATCATGCTTCAGTTTTCTCACCAGGTAAACATATTACCTACCTCATTGGGATGTTGTGGGATTAAATAAGACAATACAAGTTGTGGGGAGCTTAACATGGTGCCTGGTAATAGTCATTGTTCAATAAATAGTGTGATGCAGTAGTTTTGTGGTGGTTGTCAGGAGATTCCCTTCCCTCCATTAAGTTTGAGGGGAAAAAAGGGGTTATACGATACATAATGCATCAACCCCAGCAGAGGAAGGATGACCTGTTCTAGGAGGAAAAGCCTATTTGGTAGGTCTTGGTACAATTACTAATATTAATAGCACCCTTATCACTTTAAGAAATGTCCCAGTTAGGATGTCATTTATACGAGGTATGATAAAAAAAATATGCTGAATGTTTAAATTTTAAAAAATGTATTGGGAAGCCGGGATGGCTCAGCAGGTTAAGCGCCCACTTTGCAACCCCAGGGATTGAGTATCGAATCCCAGTCCCAGCCCACGTGGACCCATATGCTGAACTGAGATGTGCTTCCCATAAAGGAGGCCCCCAGTTCGGTTCTCACCACCCCCCCAGGTTCAGCCCCTGGCTCAAGGGGGCTTGTCTCCCATGCAGGAGACCCCCAGCCCAGTTCCCACCCTGTGCAGCCCCTGCCCACCTGTGTGAAACAAAACCATGTCAAGAACTGGTCAAGTGCAACCAATGAGACTGCTCTGGACCCTCTTCTTTCTGTCTGTCTTTGTCTCTGTCAAAACCAATAAAATAAATCTTTAAAAAAACATTTATTGCAGTAAAAGATAAGTTGCCATTAATCCCCTTCACTTTGAACACACTCATTCCATCGTTCTGGCCACTTTCTGAAACAGTTCTGGAAGTCCTCTCTCATGAGTGTCTTTAGTTGCGCTGTCGTGGCTGCCTCGATGTCCTGAATCAATTCGGAATGTTTACCTTTCATGTCATTTTGACTTTGGGGAAGAGCCAGAAGTCACATGATGCCAGATCTGGTGAATTAGGTGGATGAGGACACATCATAAGGTTTTTATTTGCAGAAATTGCTGTACTAGAAGCTAAGTGTGACACGGGCATTGTCATGATGGAGGATGAAATGATCTATCCATTTCTCAGGCCATTTTCTATGCACATTGTTTCTTAATTGGTCTAATAAGCCCTTGTGAGTACAGTGTGTCCTCATTCACTTATTCACCGGATCTGGCCCCATGTGACTTCTGTCTGTTCCCCAAAGTTAAAATGACCATGAAAGGTAAACACTTTGAATGGATTCAGGACATTGAGGAAGCCATGGCAGCACAACTAAAGACACTCATGAAAGAGGACTTCTAGAACCGCTTCAGAAAGTGGCCAAAGCGATGGGATAAGTGTGTTCAAAGCGAGGGGGATTAATGACAGTATGTCTTTTACTGTAATCATTTCTTCAACATGTGCTGTGTATTTTGATCACACCTCTTATGATCACCATATGTTCAGGAACCTACCACACCTTTTTCTTCCTTTTCTCCTCCTGCTTTCCCATTTACCCAGTTTGACTGGGATGGTGGTGGCATGGGAAGGTGCAGGAGGCTCCTCCTGGTGTCTGTCTGCCCCAGGGGAGCACAATACTTGTTCCATCCTCATCTTGGAAGCCTCAGCAAGCCTTCTCACTCTAGGGGTTGACCCTGAATAGCAAAGCCTCAGTGCATGGCTGTTCCCTACAGCTCCGATTTCTAGGAGAGAATCCTAGCATCTCCTGCCTGAACTTCCTCTCTATCTCTCTCCACCTCAAATACAATCAGGTAAGAATTCCTGTCCTTTCTAATGTCCCTCAAGTCTGACCTTACTGCTCCAGCCCAACTCCACTGTCCTAGCCCACTCCCTAGATGTATTTCATCTGGAGACTGTATCAGCCTCCCCTTCACAGGTCTCTCTGCTCCAACCTTATCCCCATCCAACTTCTTCCTAAGAGCGAAGGTGAGCTCCTCGAAATACATGGTCACATGACTCCCTATAAAAGGGAGACATTTTTATGCCTCGTTGCCTTTGCATGTGCTGTTGTCGCTGCTGGAATGCATATTGTCACCTAAAGAGTCACCTTCAATAAAATTTTCCTGGGCTCCCACAAGCCATTAATCAACCCCTTCTTGGGGCTTTTGTAGAATCTTACCACTCTCTTTGTCTTTCTTACTATGTGTCCTTATTTCATGTAGCTGTATCAGTCCATTTCTCTAGACTGTAAGCTCCTTGAAGGTAGGGGCCATGCAGCCCTCTTATCTTGGTACCCCCCTCTTGTGTAACCCTGGGACAGGCCCTACTCAGCATTCAGTAAATGTTTGAGAAAATAAAGAATAAAAGAAGAGAGAAAAACAGCAAGGCAAGAGTCTGCTTGCTAACCATTGAACTTAACTAGTGGAATACTTGAAGTTAATAGATGATTTGTGAATGAAATAAGGGCAGTAGGTCCCACAGGAAAGATACCTGGCATCTGGGCCTTGGCCTCACCCACTAACCCATGCCACCTCCTGTTCTCTGCATGACCAGCTCAGGCCACTGAACTCAGGACTTCAACACCAAGGTGACATTGGGAAGGGGAGGGGGCAACATACAGAAAGGCTTCCAGGATTTCTAGGAAGTTCAGCTTTAGAAATTCTGGGGCTACCATGAGTCATGGCCAGCTCGTTCTCAGTTGTAAGCATAACGCTTAGAGGGAGGGACTTTGAGAGGAGTCCTGCCCCTCATTTCCCAGAGAAATAGTTGTGCATGAAGGAATGATTCAGGACCTTGGAGAGAGGCATATGTGTGGTTGCCTTGGACAGGAGAAGTGGGGAGGGGAGGCAACAAGGAAAGAGAATTATTTCAGTCACACTCAGCCCAGTCTCTTTTCTTTATCCACAGAGACATAGTCCCTACATCCCAGTCATGCATATTTCTTTGAGCCCAAGAGACACAGTTGAAGGAGAGGTGTGGTGGGGGGAGTGGGGGAGGGAATGGCTGGATAGAACAGGGCAGATCTGATTGCCGCTGCTTTGTTGTGTCAGACACATTATACACGTTATATCTAATGTAAACTTCACAGCTACCTGTAAGTCTTATTTGTCTGAACAGTAAAGTAAAGGGAAAATAGAGCCCTACTTTTAGATATAGAAGTTTCTCACCTCTAGCTGGCACTCATTTCTGAAGACCTCCCATTAGCTACCAAATGAAAGATCTCCAGGGGTGGAAGAAGATCCTTATTTCTTTTTATGAATAAATTCTCAGTTACTCTCTCATCCCCACTTAGTCTCGTCTCCTTACACAAAATGACTTTTAAATTGAACGCACAATAACAATAATTGCCGTAATAGTTGTAATGACTGTGAATTAATAGATTGTTTGTGATTGCAATGGCTATGGGAACGGTGAGAGAGAAAATAAATTCAGGTGAATAGATTAGGAAGAAAGACATTGGGAAAAGTCTCAGAGCAGGGAGGGATGAAGAGGATGCTGGAAAGAGCTGCCAGAGGCTGAAACCAGCCAAAGGAGGCTGACAACAGAACGTCTCAGGAAAGAGCTTCCTCCACCCATGAGGCTCCGTCTAAACCCCAGCAGATCTGAGGAGAGCTGATGAGTTGGGCCAGGGCTGGTCAGCTTCCCACAGGTCAAAGCAAAGGGATGTGTTTCTCTGTGCCCCTTCACAACCCTCTTTCTGCAACACTACCATTGTTTGGGGGAATGTCCTGAAGATGACAGGTTAACCCTTCAGTTGCTGGAAAGTGGGAGGCATGGGGGTTGGGAGGCTCAGGGGAGGAGTAGGGCAGCCGCAATGGGTGGGAGGGACTGGGACTACTTAGGGGCATGAGATAGCAGGTCTTCACTAACCAACTCAGAAGTGTGTCAATATTTTAAGCCTGCTGACTGGCTGACCATCAGCCTGGCTGGGGCTCAGCACTCTTGCTGAGAGTGGATGACTGAATAAACAAATGAATGCAAGCCTGCAACCCATCACAACATAATTGTTCTCAAAAATGGCACGTTGCGGGGACAGCCTGCAGAGGAGGGACTGCAGAGTCTTCCCCCCCCAAACCACAGGCAGGGCTGCCCGCCTCCCCCAGGGGCTGTAGCGAAGGCTCAAGTCCATTATCCCAAAATAGGCTGAAGCACCACTTGCCTGTCCCCTGGGGGTTTGCCCTTCCCCCTGACACTGCATGGTTCATTCAGTGTAAATAACAGCTACCACTGTGCCAGGTGCTTTGACACCTAGGAGCTCATGTCATCCTCCCAACGACCCCCAAAAGTGGATGGTTTGATCACCTCTCTGTTATAGATGAGGGACTGAGGCTAAGGAAGGAGGTTGAGTAGTTTGGACATGGTCACGTGGCTTTTAAGGAACAAAGTGTGGACATTCCCCCAGGTCTACCTGATGCTTGTTTGATCACTGTTGTCAGCTAAAGGCCTGCTGCCTGGGCTCCAGCTCCCCCCATGGACAGGCGACCTCGTGGCCTTTGAGGAACACTCCAGTTCTCGGCCTGACCCAGAAGTGCATGGAGAAAGCCATTCTTGCCTGGGCCACCCCAGGAGGCTCATGGGAGGCTGCAGTTCTGAGCAGAGCTAGGGCTGCACAGCTCCTCAGCTAGAGCCCCTGATCCCCCAGCCCAGGTCACAGCAGGTCCTTGTCCAAGCCCCAGTGGGAAGGATGTTGCTGGTCCATTATTCTCTCAGTGACAGAGTTAGTGGGGGGCAGGAGTGGGAGGGTGGGAGAAAAAGAGTGAAGGCCGTAGAATTCTTCCCTCCCCACACAAATGCCTGAGAAGGTTGGCTTTCCCGCGAGGGTCACACCATCCTCGTGCGCAGAGGCAGATGCAGGGTGGGGTCATGGAGAGAACACTGGATGCAGCCTCCAGCTGCAGTGCCTCTTACCAGGCTGTGGGCAAGCCGCTCTCTGTATGCCTCAGTTGCCTCGTCTGTGAAGTGGGAACAATTAGCCAGGCCATCAGCCTCCTATTAGGGCATACTTTGCAGACAGTAAGCTGTAGAGGCTGTCAAGGCTGTGGGTCTCCTTCTACCCTGGGGGCAAGGGCTTGATCCTTCACCTGGGAACTGAGGAACCAGGGGGAGTTCAGAAGTCTGTCCCCAGGAACTGGAGACACCAGCACAGGACATGTCCTCTCTCGCCATGCATTCTGTCCTTCCCTCACCCCTGCTGCTATTTGACTGGGACTGAGCCTGTCAGCCCTGGATGAATAACAGACCCCCTCCCCGGAGAGTATCCCATGAGCTAGACTGGCTCCCAGAAGAGGAGAGGCAACTGAGGGGATGCCCAACAGTGCTCCCTCTGGGCTCCCCCAGGAGGCAGGCTGTGTAATGGTGAGCAGCTTCATGAGCTCACACTCTGGGCAGCCCGTCCTTGGGCTCCCCATCACTAGCAGGCTACTCCCCATCTCGTGCTTCAGTTTTCTCATCTGTAAACCGAGAATAGTAACAGTAATAACCCTTGACCTCATAGGGTTATAGTCTGGATTAAATGAGATAACGGATGTAACGAATTTGGACCTGTGCCTAACGTTTAGTGAGCACACCGTGAATGTTAGCAATCTGTCCCTCCTCCCTGGGCTTCCTCCGGTTCCTCCTGGTTCCTAACTGTACCCTTTAGAACTGCATTTCCACAGCTACAGTCCAGCTTCACCCCAGCGCCCCCTCTGAAATTTCAGCCTCCCACGATCTCTCGCTCCCCCACTCTGCCCTTGGACTTCTCCGAACCCCAACCTGTGACACCCTCCCTCTCCTCCAAGTCTATGGCCATCTTCCCAGCCTCCCTCCCTCCCAGCTCAGCCTGATCCTAGGGTGCCTCATCTCAGCCACCCTGGCTAGTACCGGCTGTGCCACCTGGTCCTGACCTTGGGCAACTCAGGTGGGCCCAGTGTCACATCTGTGACACTGTAGCTATAGCTGGAGAAAAACCACACAGCCATGCAAGCGGACAACAACTCAGATCTATGGGCTCAGCCTCAACAGAACCCTTGGGCCATCAACCTACCTGTCCCCAGTCCCCTCTCCACTCTGCTACCAGGCCTTGTGTCCCAGGAAATGATGTGGCCTCCACGTCCCTGGTGGCACAGAGCCCATAATACAGCATGAACCAACTCCCTTTCTTTGCAGTATTTCTATCTGCCTCTGTTCTCATGGCCTCTGCTCCAGACTTCTGGGGAGGGGATCCTACTTCTGCATCCCATTTCTCCACTCTTCAGGGACTTCCCCTCGTCAGTCACCTCTGTCCTGTTCCCTTAAGCCTGTCATCACCAGAGTCACCAGGGCTCTATAAATGGCCAAGCCAGTGGGCACTCCCATCCTCACTGAACCTGACCTCTCCCCTGCAACTGACCCCTCCTCCTTCAAATTCATTCCTCCCTGAGGGAGTCTCTCCCTCTTTTTCAGTTTTCCTCCTACCTCCTCAAACCTTCTCCTCCAAACCCTTTTCTCTCTGTTTTTCTCTGCCCGCCCCTTGAACTCGGTGGTCCCCAGAGCTCTAAAATAGCTTTGTTACTTCTGAGTCGCATAACCAAAAATAGGGCCTAAAGTAAGTGCTGCACCTACCTCTGAACATTCGCACCTCGGTGCCCTCCATTCTAAGCCCACTGCTTAGTTCTGGCCTTCACATCCCGCCTGGACTCTCTCAAGAGTGCCCTGCAGTCTCCATGTCCCCAGACCTGCCTGCTCTAGTGCGTGTCCCACAATGCACTTAGCTGCAGGTTTTAAAATACCTTGTATGAACCGAGCGCATCATACCTCCACCTAAAAAGTTTTAGGAGCTCCAGGAAAGCAGGGATGGCTCAGCAGGTTAAGCACTCACTTTACATCCCCAGGGTCCAAGGATCGAGTCCCAGCCCTGGCACGTGCAGACCCATATGCTGAACTGGGGTGTGCTTCCCATGCGGGAGACTCCCAGTTTGGTTCTTGCACCCCCACCCCAGGCCCCACCCACCTGTGTGGAATGAAACCATGTTGAAAACTGATGACATACAACTATGGAGACTGCTCTGGGCCCTCCCCCTTCTCTCTCTCTCTCTCTGTCTATCTCTGTCAAAAACAATAAAATAAATCTTTAAAAAAAGGAAAGTTTTAGGTGCTCCTCACAGCCACTTGGATAAAATTAATTCCTAGAGCAGGTCCCTGCCCGCTGTATCCACCACCACACTCTGGCATCCTTCTCATGCCAAAGAGACCACATCCCATCCATCTGTTTCCCAGACGCCCAGCATGGTGCCTGGTTCATAAAGAGGCACTTTCGTTTCATGGGGGAGGGGAGGTCTAATCACCCTCTACCACTTAGTTCCTTCCAAATAAGCAACTTGCCATTCAGGTGACTGGCTGACTGACTGAATGAATGAATGAATGGTCAGCATTACTAATGTTTAGAAGGCTTCCGGAAGCCCCCTCTGCCCCTTGCCACGGCCCTGCCCGAGGCCTCTTCAGCTCTCGCCTGCACCCCTGCAAAGCTCCCCTCTCCCGAATGCCAGGCTCAGAGGGCCCCCTGTGGTCCCTCCTCTCACCCTGCGCTGACCCGCCAGAATGAAAATCGGACAACAGTCCTCTGTGCCCCAAACCCTACCATGTATGTGCTGCAACCTGGGTGAAGCTGGAACACACAGCACCAAGTGAAAGAAGCCAGCCCCAAAGGACCGCATAGTGCATGACTCCACGTACATGAAATGTCCAGAAGAAGCAACTCCATAAAGACAGAAAAGCTCTTAACACAACACATCTTTCACCAGGGAGACTCCTAGCTGCCACCATGGAATCACATGACTACATGCTGGGTGTTGTTCTCAGCACTTTGTATGGCCCATCTCATTTCACTCTCACACAGCTCTGTAATGTAGGTGCTATGGTGACACCCATTTTGCAGCTGGGAATACTGAGGAGAAGAGACGTTTAGGGGACTTGCACCAGGTCACACAACCCCTTGTGGTTTGGTCTAGCAGGGATATTTCTTGCCACGTGTTTTAAGGATCTGTTTGTAAGTTTCCCCCAATGGACTAGAGGCTTCTGGGAATTGGTGATAAGTTTCCCCCAATGGACTAGAGGCTTCTGGGAATTGGGGTAGCTCCCTATGTCCTGTTGCAGGCCCCGTGACCGTCAGACCTGATGTCAGAACCTGAGAAGGATGTAGGAAGGCACAGGGGTGGGTTCTGTGGTCTCACAGTCTTGGGCCCAGGTTTCCTTTGACAAAGGCAGCTTCTACCCAGCCTGTACCCTGCCACCCCCACTGGGAGACATTCCAGCAACTGTTTTCTGCTGGGCCCTTATGTGGTTTTCTTTCCCTAAGGCTGACGCCCCTCCTGGGGCTTCTCCCTGTAACTTAGAGGTTGGCCCTGCCTAGAGTCACTGTCTGCACCCCTGGGGCCTGGCCCTGCCCCCAATCACCCCCAAATATAGCAGGCAGCACCGGAAGCTCCTCAAAGGCCCTTCCCTGGGCCTGCCTAGCCCTGACTCCTCACACCCAGGCAAAGTCTTTTGGACGCAGGGACTCTGACAGCATCCCCTGACATCCTGGTAGATGGTGCTGGGTTTGGTCGGGCTCAGAAAGGCTTCCCTATCTAGAGATTGGGCATCAGTGATGTGGATGGAGAATATGAGGACAGAGGGGCTCTCTCAGAGGACAGCCCAGGGGCAGCAGGAGCGGCTACAGCTCCGGGGGCTGGGTGACAGATGACTCAGCAGCAGAGTCACTCCAGAGAGAAGCAGCCAGTGTCTCTCCACCCAGTCTTCTGCTCTGACCAGCCAGAGGCTGGTCGTTTACTTCCCCTGAACCCAACCTCGTTCTGAAAGTCATTGCCTGCCACTCGCTCTCTCCTTCCAAGACCTCACATTCCCTTGCCAACATCTACTGACATTATCTGTGCATCCTCTGTGAGTAGCTCTATCCAAATGGCTTGATTTGGGACCATCTAAGACAATTTACTCAGAACCCTGCGGCCCAAGTGTGTGAGGAGCAAAGACTGGCCACACGCCCCCGTTGGCGAGGCAAGCTCTGCCCTCTGACACATTTTTTCACCCCTTCCCTGAGGACAGATGCTGAAATCAGTGCAAGCGCCAAGGCCCAGAGGAGCCCATGAGACTGTCCCCCAGAGGAGCAGCTTCGGGGGGGCCAGGACCCAGGGCCCTCAGTGGGTGGCAGAGAGGCCACCACTGGTGCTTGGAAACCAGAGCTGGCAAAGGCTCTAAGAACGCCCAGGTGGCTCGGGGTTGGAAGGGCAGGAGTTGAAGGGGCTGGGTCCCCTCCTGAAAACACGGGCCCTGGTACTCCATGCCATCTGCCACGTCTGGTGACACACAGCCCCGCTCAAGGATGACTGCTCAGGACAAGCCCCCACACTCCACAAAAGGCAGGACCCCCCAACTTGGCTGTCTGTCTGCCATGCAGAATTTAGCTCCAAGGGGCTTCCTGGGGCCCACTGCTCAGCAGGGTTGTGTGCAGAATCGACTGTGATGCCCAGGAGCAGAGATGCGAAGTCAGCAAGCAGAAGTGCCCCCGGCCCCTGGTCGGCCTGCAAAGGGGAGTCCTGGGAAAGGGCCCCCCTAAGCCCCTAACCTTACCCAGCTCTCTGGTCTCCCCGAGGCGGGGTGTCTGGCGCCTGCCAAGGGAGTGTGTCTGCCGCCCACTGGGCCCAGCCTGTGCCTGGAATAAAGAGCAGCACTTACCATGATGGAAAAGATGAGGGGGATGAGGTTGAGGGGCCAGACGGGGCAGAAGCAGGAGGCGATGGCAAGGATGAGGTAATCTCGGGGGACTTCCTGGTCCTGGGCGTAGGAGGTGGTGGCAGTGGAGGACGCCCGCCTCGAGCTGGCCCGAGAGGGCGACGGAGGGAGGGAGGCCTCTCGGCACCCCCCGGATACCACCTTGAAGGGCAGGCCGTGGCCATTCTGCTCCAGGTCCAGAGCCCCAGAGAGGGACTTGGACAGCTTCAGGGGCTTGTCTCCCTGGCCCTCCACCTTGGTGAGCAGCATCTCCATCTCCCGCAGGTCTCCGGGTGAGGCGCTGCCTGGCTCCTGCGCTGGGGGAAACTGAGGCGGTACCGGGTTGGCCATGCCTGCAGAGGCCTTGGGCTGCACCAGCTCCAGGCAGGGACCTCAGCACACCATTCCTCAGCCCCAACTGGGGGCCTAAAGGACAGGGGCAGCAGCGTCGCCCGGGGAGCCAGGGCCAGCCAGGCTCAGAGCCTGGGCCCTGCCCATTGCCCTACGGAGCTCCTGGAAGCTGGAGCCTTCAGTTCCGTTCAAGTTTGAGGCCAACTTTGCTGGTGCTGCTGATAGCACAGACGGGCAGGGAAGCCACAGAAAGCGGCTTCCAAGAGCAGAGAGAAGATGCTCCTCTCCAAGTGAGGCTTGGGCTAAGTCAGGGCGGTGCGTGCGTGCGCATGTGTGTGTGTGTGTGTGTGTGTGTGTGTGCGCGCGCGCGCGCCAGTCCCACACTGCCTCCTCCCTCTTTGCCCTCCTCAGAGATGCTTTTCCTTTTCAATCCTCCTCTCCCCAGAGAATCGCCCAGAAGCGTTCTGCCCCAGCCCAGCCCTTCCCAGCCCGGCCCAGAGGGACCTGGGCCAGCCCATGCTTCCACTGCAGCCACAGGACCTCCTCCTCTAGGCTGGCGGCTCTGGATGGGGAAAAAGACAAACTGGGTCACAAGGGGGTGTGTCCTCCACTGTCCTGGGAAACCAAACCCTCCACTTTTCTTCTACTGGACCTATCGTCACCCACCCCGACCCTGACCTCCAGCTCACATCACCTTCCAGGGCCCGGCTCCTGGCTCCAGGAGAGGAGAGAGGGAAGCAGGAGTGTGGTCCCTGCAGAATCCTGCCTGGACCAACAGAGTCCTCTGATTGCATTTCTGAGCAGCTCACCAAGGGGTGGGATGGAGGGGCTACTGGGGGGATGTGTTGACCTGAGCTCATGCCCACCAGAGCTTTTCTGTGGCACTGACCAGCAGTCAAATGTCCCCCTGTTAGGGGCTTCTGGGGTCACCTGCCAACTCTGAAGGGTCTGGGCTCTGGCTGCCTGTCACTGATTTTTCGGTCTGTCTTTGTTCTCTCGTATGTCTCCTCCCTTTGTTTCTGCCTCCTCAGTCTCTCTCTCTTTACACTGGTTTATAAGGGTGACACCGCCACGCTGTGTGTGTTGAGGGTGGGGGGTGGAGGGTTGAGAGAGGATGTAGGAAACAGTTTAAAATCCTGGAGTCATGCATGATGGGGGGTGGGACGCTAGAGAGGGAAGGGGCCTCAGAGCTGATAGAGTTCAAATCCTATGACATCACAGATTAGAAAACTAGGGGAAGCTGAGATGGCTCAGCGGGTTAAGCACTCACTTTGCAGCCCAGGGGGCTAGGGATCGAATCCCGGCCCTGGCCCATATGGAGCCATATGCTGAACTGGGGTTCATGTGGGAGGCCCCCAGTTCAGTTCCTGCCCTGTGTGGCCCCCACCCACCTGTGTGGAATGAAACCATGTTGAAAGCTGATGATGTGTAACTATGAAGACTGCTCTGGGCCCTTCCCCTTCTCTCTGTCTCTCTCTGTCTCTCTCTGTCTCGCTGTCTCTGTCAAAAACAATAAAATAAATTTTTAAAAAGAAAAGACAAGAAAACCAAGGCCCAGAAATGGAAAGGGATGTTCATTTCAAATTGTATCCAAACCAGACATCAGTCTCTGTCCAGTCTGGGGGCTAGTTTGAAGCAAAATGAACCATTTTAGTGGAAAGAAAAGCTTTGGGTTGTGGATCTATCCAGCTGGCTTCAGAAATGCTGCTCCCAGCAAGGGCAGCAACAGGTGGAAGAGGGACTGGGATGGGGCAGAGAGAGGGCAGGGCCCCCCACAGAGGGAAGGCGGGGAGCAGCAAAGAGCCTCATACTGGGGCCTGGGGAGAGCCTGGGAAGCCGAAAGAACCCCCGGAGGCGAGTACGTTTCAAAAATAGTTTGTGGCTTTCTGACAAACTTCAGGTGTGTCTGTATGACTGTATTAAATGAAGAATTTTTGCTCAATAAAGAGCAAAATACAGACCTCCAGGGCAGTGAGATTGAGGTTCTCACCTAGGTCCTCAGGGGGCTCTTCCCCCCCCCCCCCCCCCCCCGGCCAGGGCAAGGTGGGTATGTGGGTGTGAGCTGGGCTCCTCTGCCAGGAACTTCCAGAAATGTGCTGATGCCTTTTTAAATAGGAGCCCCCCTGCAGACGGTAGCACGTTGGGTCCCGGAGAGCCCTAGACTCTTAAGTCAATATCCAACTTGGACAGAATCTCATGTAAGCACCTGGGAGCCCATTCTTAGGGGGCTGAACTCAGGCCCTCCACAGGGCCTGCAGCTGCCCAGCCAAATTCTGTAGCCTCTAGCCAAATGTGACTACTGAACCTTTGAAGTGTGGCTAGTCCAAATGGAGATGTGCCGTATAAAACACACATGGAGTTTTGAACACTTTAGTACCACCCCCGAAAAGTAAAGTAGCCCCTTAATACTTTGTACATTGTTTACACTTTAAAACAATAATATTTTGGATATATTGGGATAAATAAAACATTATTAAATTAATATCACCTGTGTCTTTTTACATTTTTTAATGTGCCTACTAGAAAATTAAAACCATGATTTGCATTGTATTTCTATCAGGCAGGAGGATGGAACAAACCTGACATCATGGCGTCTTTCTGACTTAATAAAAGTTCAAAGAGAAAAGGAAAAGCCAAAAGTCCCCAGGACGGTCCTTGCATGGCCTTGAGGTTGCTAGGTGGGCTGGGATTGGGAATTGGAGGACTCGGGTTTGCTCTGCCCCTGCGAGATGCTGGGCTCATGGCGCCATCTAGTGGCTTGGTGATGCTGAGGGGAATGACCAGAGGCGCTGTGGACACCGTAGGGAAGGTTTGGGGTCCAGTGCAGCTGCGCCTGCTCCAGCCTGCAGGTGCTGCCTCTGGACTCCACCAACCTCCAAGTGAAATCTTAAGTGGAGGCCCACGGGCTATATTCATGGTACAGAGTGGGTTTATCCTGCACAGTATTGCCTCAACATGTAGTATGTTTTTGAAAAGTCCATTCATATAAAAACTGGGGTTTTAGACTTTTAACATCTGGGAACCCATTTTATTTTTTATTCTGTTTTCAGTTTTTAGTTTTTTTAATTTTAATTTTTTCTGTTGTTAAATTTATCGGGGTGACATTGGTTGATAACAATTACATTGTTTCCAGGTGTACAATTCTATGTTATATTGTCTATACATTGCATTATGTGCTCACCACCCAGAATCCATCACCATATATTTGATTCTCACTCCCTACTCCCCCACCAGCTCTCCCACCCACCTCCCCCTTACCCTCAGATAACCACTATAATTTTTATTTTCTGTTTCTCTATTTTTATTTTTAAAATTACATTTTATATACAATAGTATATTGATTTCAGGTGCACTGGATAGTGGTGAAACACTTATATAAGTTACTAAATCCTCATTCCAACACATCTGGTTCCCCTCTGACACCATACAGTTATTACGATGTTATTGACTGTATGCCCCATGCTGCACTTACATCCTTGTGACTGTTTAGTGACTATGAATTTGTTCATGATTGCTTCTCCTTTTTCACCCACCCCTCCAGTTCTCCTCCCATCACCCCACAAGTATTCTTTTTATTATTACTATTTTTTCTTTTCTTTCAAAGCGTATGCAAGCACCCTGGAACATTGTTCTGCCCACGTGAAGAACTCCCCACAGCTGAGCAATCAGCCCCATTTTAGTGGGGGAAGAGTCTCCTGCAGTCTTTTGCGGGAGCAGCCACCTGGGGCTATCTGGGGAACTTTCCACTCTGCTCTCTTGCCCCCTTGCCCCCACCCCCAGACCCCGCGGCTAACTTTGGGCTACAAGTGGCAGACTATGGAGCTCTCAGCAATCAGTCCAATGAGAAAACATCACCCTTGTAAACATTTATGCACCCAACATAGGAGCACCTACATACATAAAGCAAATAAGCGGACATCAACAGTAGCGCACTCATAGTAGGGAACTTTAACACCCCCACTGACACCAACAGACAGATCTTCCAGACAGAAAATCAACATGGATATGGTGGCCTTACATGACACACTAGACCAGATGAATTTTGTTGATATTTTTAGATCATTTCATCCCAAAGCAGCAAAATATACATTCTTTTCAAATGCACATGGAACATTTTCCAAGATAGACCACATGTTAGGCCACAAAACAAGCCTCAATAAATTTAGAAAAACTGAAATTATGTCAAGCACCTTTTTTAACCACAATAGTATGAAACTAGAAATCAATTACAAGAAAGAAAAACTGAAAAATACACAAACACGTGGAGGCTAAACAATATGCTATGAAACAATAAATGGGTCGAAAATGAGATCAAGAAAGAATTTGAAAGGTACCTTGAGACAAATGAGAATGAAAACACAACTACCCCAAATCTATGGGATGCAGCTAAAGCAGTCCTGAGAGGGAAATTCATAGCAATGCAGACCTACCTAAAGAAACCAGAAAAATCTCAAATAAGCATTTAACCTTACACCCAAGGAAACTGAAAAAAGAACAGTAAACAAAGCCCAAAGTGAGTACAAGGAAGGTAATAATAAAAATCAGAGTGGAAATAAATGAAATAGAGACCAAAAGGAAAATACAAAAGATCAATGAAACCAAGAGCTGGTTCTTCAAAAAGATAAACAAAATTGACAAACCTGTAACCAGAATCCTCAAGAAAAAGAGCGAGGATCCAAAAAATAAAATCAGAAATGAAAGAGGAGAGTAACAACAGAAATCACAGAAATACACAAAAGAGAGAGAGATAATACTATGAGCAACTATACACCAACAAAAATTAGACAATCTGGAAGAAATGGATACATTTGTAGAAACATACAAGCTTCCAAAATTAAATAAAAAAGAAACAGAAAATCTAAATAGACCAATTACTAATAAGAAAATCAAATCAATAATCAACAAGCTCCCAACAAACAAAAGTCCTGGACCAGATGGCTTCGCAGGTGAATTTTACCAAACCTTCAAAAAGAATTATCACCTATTCTCCTCAAACTATTCCAAAAAATCCAAGAGGAGGGTAGCCTCCCAAACTCACTTTATGAGGCCACCATTACCCTGATTTCAAAGCCAGACAAAAAGACTACAAAAAAAGAAAACTATAGGCCAATATCCCTAATGAACATAGATGCAAAAATTCTCAACAGAATGTTAGCAAATCAAATTCAGCAATAAATTTTTAAAATTATACACCATGATCAGATGGGATTCATTCCTGGGATGCAAGATTGGTTCAGTATGTATGTAAATCAATTAACATGACACACCACATAAACATAATGAAAAATTTTGTGGTCATGTTAATGGATACAGAAAAAGTATTCAATAAAATCCAGCAGTCATTTATGGTAAAAAAAAAAAAAAAAAAGAGAGAGAGAGAGACTCTTAGCAAAGTGGGAATAGAAGGAACATGTTTCAATATAATAAAAGCTATATATGATAAACCCACAGCAAACATCGTTCTCAATGGGGAAAAGCTAAAATATTCCCCTTAAGATCAGGAATAAGACAAAGAAGACCAATTTCATCACTCTTATTCAACATAGTACTGAAAGTTCTAGCCACATCAATCTGACAAGAAAAACAAATAAAAGGCATCCAAATAAGAAAGAAGTAAAACTGTCATTATTTGTAGATAACCTGATACTATATAGAGAGGACCCCAAAGATTCCACCCCAAAATTATTGGAACTGATAAATGCGATTAGTAAAGTAGCAGGATACAAAATTAGTATCCAGACATCAGTTTCGTTCTTATACACTAATAACAAACTAACAGAAAGAAAATTTAAGAAAACAATCCCATTTACAATTGCATCAAAAAATAAATAAATAAAATGCCTAGGAATAAATTTAACCAAGGAAGTATAAGACCTATACTCAGAAAATTATAAGACATTGAAGAGAGAAATCAGAAGATACAAATAAATGGAAACATATACCATGCTCATGGATAGGGAGAATTAATATAATTAAAATGCCCTTGCTACCCAAAGCAATCTACTGTTTCAGTGCAATTCCTATCAAAATTCCAAAGGCATTCTTTACAGAACTAGAATAAATAATCCTAAAACTGATATGGAACCATAAAACACCTAGAATAACCACAGCAACCCCGAGAAAGAAGAACAAAGTTGGAGGAATCATGCTACGAGATATCAAATTATAATACAAGGCCACAGTTACCAAAACAGCAAGGTATTGACATAAAAACACACATAAATCAATAAAACAGAATAGAGAGCCCAGAAATAAATCCATGTTTATGTGGCCAATTAATTTATGACAAAGGAAGCAAGAATTTACACTGGGGTAAAGACAGCCTAGTCAACAAATGGTGCTAGGAAAACTGGACAGACACATGCAAAAAAAAAAAAGGAATTAGACCACCTTCTTACACCATATACAAAAATAAATTCAAAATGGATTAAAGACTTTAATATCAAACCTAAAACCATAAAACTCCTAGAAGAAAATATAGAAAGTAACCTTTCAGACATTACCCTTAGCAACACCTTTAATGACATATCTCCTTGGACAAGAGAAAAAAGGAAAAAATAAACTAATGGAATTACATCAGACTAAAATTTGTTTTTTACAGCAAATGAAATCATCAACAAAACAAGGGGATGCCAGGATGGCTCAGTGAGCTAAGTGCTCACCTTGCAGCTCTGGGGTCCAAGGATAATATCCTGGCCCTGGACCGGGTGGACCCATATGCTGAACTGGGGTGTGCCCCCAGTTCATTTCTCACCAGAGCAAGCTTCCCATGTGGAAGGCCCCCAGTTCGGCTTCTGCCCCAGGTGGGCTTCCCATGTGAGAAGCTCCCAGTTTGCAGGGGCATGCTTCCCAATTGGGAGGCCCCTGGCCCAATTCCTGCTCTGTGAAGCCCCACGCCCACCTGTGGAGTGAAACTATATGGAAAACTAATGGTATACAAGTATGGAGACTGCTCTGGGCCCTCTCCCTTCTCTGTATGTGTGTCTCTCTCTCTGTCTCTCTCAAAAAACAATAAAAATAAATATTTAAAGAAAAAAAATGTGAAGGCATCCAAAAAGGGTTACTATCCAAAATTTATAAGAAACTCATACAATTCAACACCAACAAACAAGCAAACAAACAAACAAAACCAACAACAATTAACATTTCTCAATAGAGGACATCAAGATGGCCAATAGACATATGAAAAGATACTCCAATCACTAATCACTGGGGAAATGCAAATCAAAACCACAATCAGATACCACCTCACTCCTGTCACAATGGCCATCATCAATAAATCAACCAACAACAAGTGTTGGTGAGGATGTAGAGAAAAGGGAAACTTCGTGTACTGCAATTGGTGGGGTTGCAAATTGGTGCAGCCACTATGGAAAGCAGTTTGGAGGTTCCTCAAAAAATTAAACATGGGAGGATGCAAGGATAGGTCAGCAGGTTGAGCACTTGCCTCACAGCCATGCGGTACAGGGATCGAATCCCATCCCAGGCCTGTGCAAACCCATATGCTTAACTGCAGAGCAACTGGTAACCACTAGATGGCAGTGACAGTTCTCACCTCCCATGTGGGAGGCCCCCAGTTCAGTTGCTGCCCTGTGAAACCCCACATCCACCTGTGTGGAATGAAACTATGTCACAACTAATAATGTGCAACTATGGAGACTGCTCTGGGCCCTCCCCCCCCTCCCCTGCCCCCCTCCGACCTTCTCTCAAACATTAAAATAAATCTTTTTTAAAAATTAAAAATGAAACTTCTTATGATCCAGCAATTCTACTCCTGGGCATTTATCCAAAGAAATCCAAAACACAAATTCAAAAAAATATACGCACCCCTATGTTTATTGCAGCATTATTCACAATAACCAAGATATGGAAACAACCTAAATGTCCATCAATCTTCAGTTGGATAAAGAAATTGTGGTACATTTACACAATGGAGTATTACTTACTCAGCCATAAAGAAGAATGAAATCTTACCATTGACAACAACATGGATGAAAGTAGAAGTTATCATGCCGAGCAAAATAAGTCAGACTGAGAAAGGCAAATACCATATGATCTCACTTATATGTGGAATCTAAAGAACAGAATAAACGAACAATCAAACCAGAAATAGAAGCCAACTGATGGAGTCAGACGGAAGGGAGGATGGGGGATGGGTGGGAAGGATGAAGGGACTGAGAAATGCAAATTGGCAGTCACATAGTGGTTACAGGGATGTGGGGTATATTATGGGGAGTATAGGTAATAATGTCACAAAAGTTATGCAGGGTGACAGGTGGATACTGCACCCATTGAGGGGGAGCACTTCATAAATTATATAGATGCCTACGCACTGTGTTGTACACCTGAAAATAATACAGATTAATGTTGAATGTCAACTTTTATTTATTTATTTATTTTTATTCGTTGTTTTTTTTTTGACAGAGACAGACAGAGACAGAGAGAAGTGGGAGGGCCCAGAGCAGTCTCCACAGTTGACAGCATTAGTTTTCCTTATAATTTCACTCCACAGGTGGGTGGAGGGCTGAGCAGGGCAGGAACTGGGCCGGGAGCCTCCCGCATAGGCCCCAGCAAGAACTGAACTGGGGGCACACCCCAGTTCAGCATGTGGGTCCACATGGGCCATAGCGGGGATTCAATCCCTGGTCCCCAGGGCTGCAAAGCAAGCACTTAACCCGCTGAGCCATCCCAGCTTCCCCTTTTTTGGTACCAGGAGTGGGGTGAGATCTATTATTTTTTAATATATATACATACTCATAGTCACGGGATGTAGAGTACAGCACAGGGAATATAGTCACTGGTTCTGTAACATCTATATAAGGCATCAAATGGGAAGAAGACCTGTTTGGGTTATCACTATATAAGGACTGTAAATGTCTAAGCATTATATTCTCTTTTACACATGAAACTAATAAAAAAATTTAATTAAAAAATAAAGATAATTAGGTCATGAAAATTTTTTTAAAAGAGAGAGAAATCTGGAAACTCTGGGCCCATTTTCTGCAGAGCCAGAAGGTCAGCAGCAGCCCTTAAGAAAGGAAGGCATTGAGCTTCCCCAACCCAACCTTCACCTGGCCTGCCTGCCTCGGGGGTCTGAGCTATGAGCCCCAGCCCAGCTACAGATGCACCAGCTTCCTTCTGTTCCGCAGCTGGCTACTTCCTGGTGTGGACACAGGGAACTGAAGAAAGGCATTCCCTCCCTTTTCCCCTCCCCCACGGGGCTGTGAGGTCCTGGAGGGGGAAGGCGTACCCACAGCTCCTAGCCCAGTGCCTGGCTCACAGTTAAGGCCAGCCGGGTGAACAGAAGATGAAGACTCCAAGCAAGCACCCAGGGTGTGTGCACACCAACAGTCACTCCACCTCTGTTGCCCCAACCTTAGCGCCCTGAGCATCAAGCATACTGAGGTGTGAACAGTGGACGGGATGGTGGTCTGCATACTGGAGGGTGAGGTGGGCAGGGAAGCAGACCTCAGAAGCATAGGTAAACTGCAGACCTCAGAAGCTTAGGTAAACTGCAGACCTCAGAAGCTTAGGTAAACTGGAACTTGATCCAAGGGGAAGAGGGAATAGAGTTCCCATAGCCCTTTTTACACTTTGCTCATTCCAAGTCAGGACAGGGTGGGAGTAATTAAGCAAATTCCCCTTCTTGCTGAGGCCTTCCAGAAACCTGGTGTCTACACACAATCACACACCACCCCATCTCCCCACCAAGTGTGAGGAAAACTCAATATGGTCATGTTCACAACACCAAGCACCCCAGCTTCACACCCATGAGGCGGGGTCCCTCCAAAGGAATCTACTCAAGATATTTCGTCCTTGCTGTCCTTGCTCAAAACATTTCCTCACTCCTCTTTGGAAGGTGCCCTAAGGAGACAAGTCTTTGACCTTTTAAAAACAGTTACAAAGAACCTAATGGATAGTAACTCTGTTTACATCCCTTCAAATTCTCTCAAGTTCTTTCCATGCACATACATGTTTGTCTAGTTATAATCGGTGGGCATGGATCGTTTTGTGATCTGTTCTCCTAACTCACCATGGTTTTCTCCTTGGTAGAATACCAGAGTGCATTTTGCCAGGCCTCTCTGGCTGGGCATTTGTGTTGTTTCACATCTTATGAATATTTGTTTCACTATTATGTTTCACTATAATTGTTTCACTATTATGAACAGCACCTTTGGGACCGTCTTTTTTGCAAATTTGTTTTCCTTTTGGATTATTCTCTTGGAGTATTTTCGTTATGATTTTGCCAAATTCTTCTTTACCAAGAAAAGGGAACTGATACACAGCAAAACTAGAGATCGGTAAATGCACCCTTTTCTCCATCTCCTGAATAACCCTGGGTCTTATCATTATTATTTCATTTTGTTGTATGGCTCATCCATTGGTAAAGAGGTGAGGTTCTGTGCCCTGTGGTAGAGACAGAGGGTGTAAGGGAAGGGCTTGGAAGGCAGAGACTTCAAGAGAAGCCACGAGACAGTGAATGAGAGCCCTCTGTGAGCTGCCAAGTTGCTGAAAGTGCTAGCTAGAATTAGTGCTCTCTGCCCTTTAAAAGTTCTCTCTTCCCTTTGAACACTATTTGAGTGGGCAGTTAGTACTAATTTATACGTACATAATTTCTGTCTTTATGTATAGCCGTCCTTCATAGCTTTTGACCATAACTTTTAGTAGCTCTGTCTTACATGTGTTTTCTTTCCAGTATTTTCCATTACCGGTATATTAATTTACCAATGCCTATCCTTGTACTATTTTTGTCTATGTTTGGATGATCCTATCTGGTCTCAGTTGACAATTTTCATTTCTTTAACAACCATAGATTTATCTTCTCTCCACAGTTACCAGTCATCTTGGAGAATGAATAAGGTCTTGGGATGTAGATACAAAGCAAACAAAGGGGAAGCCAGGATGGCTCAGTGTTTAAGTGCTCACTTTGCAGCCTTGGGGACCAGGAATCAAATCCTGGCCCCTGCCCCGGCCCCAGCCTTGGCCCATGCAGACCCATATGCTGAACTGGGGTGTACTTTCCATGTGGGAGGCCCCCAGTTCGGTTCTCACCCCCTGGTTAGGCCCCTGGCTTGAGGGGGCGTGCCTCCCATGCTGGAGGCCCCCAGCCCAGTTATCACTCTGTGTGGCCCCCGCCCACCTGTGTGGAACCAAAACCATGTGAAAAACTGATGACATACAACTATGGAGACTGCTCTGGGGCCTCCCCCTTCTCTCTCTCTCTCTCTCTCTCTCTGTCTCTGTCTCTGTCTCTGTCTCTGTCTCTCTCCGTCGTTCAAAAACAATAAAATAAATCTTTCAAAAAAACCCAGGCATCCAGAAAACATGGAAGGCACATAATTAAAGGTATTCTGGCCTACAATCTCCTAAAGCATCAGGGAGAAGAGAGGATACTTGTTATGTCATTGCATCCACATATACACATACAAATATTCACATATCCACACATCTACATAAGCACGTACATAATAGGTTCATGTCAAAAAACCTCCAAATGCTACACAAATAAATATCAGCAGGCAAACATACAGGTGTGTGCACTCAGACACATAGGCCTGCTAAAATAATAACTAATGTGTTGTGGACTTTAGTTTATAAAACATCTTCCCATGCATACTTATAACAACCTCGTGAATAGACTATGTCTTAACAGCTTCTACTCAGTGAGTACTTGCCTCAACCAGGTTCTATACTGTTTTAAATACATTATCCCATTTAGTCTGCAGAATAGCCTCTGATGTAAGTAGTTATCATGTAAGCCCATTATACAGATGGGAACACCAAGGCTCAAGGTCATGAGACTATTTGCCACCAGCTGACCTCACACTTCTCTGCACACTCACTCTTCCACCTGCAGAGGGCGTCCTCACCAGCACTAGGTGGAAAGTGTGCCCGGATGAGAAGAAACCTCAGCTCTTTCTCTCCTGGAATTTAGGAAAGCAGGACTTGTTGGTCATATTGTCATGTTTCCAGAGAATGAGAACCTGCGGCTGAAGCCAGATGGAAGCACTGTCCAGGCCGGTCTGTCATCATTATCATATGTACATACCGGTATATAAACAGTAACCATTTGTGGAAGACCTAATTGCCAGAAACATCAGAAAGAGATGTTAATCCTCACAACTACCCTAAGGTGGAACCCTCTGGGTCAGAGGGGCGGGACAGGAGACTACATGAAGGGATGCCATGGGTGACACACGTGGTAAGAGGCAGAGCAGAGGTTGGATCCCAGGCCTGTCTGGCTCTTTTCTGTGCACACTCAGACCATGCCACTGCCTCTTCACAACAGGGAAGGCTCAGGGGCCAGGCTGGGGCCATATGGTTCCCAACTGGACCCCCTGACCCTCGTGACCCAGAGACAAAACCATCCTGTGATCTGTGCCATAGCCATCTGCCCTGTGAGCTGGGGACAGGATTTCAAGAGTAGGGCCAGTCTTGGGGTTTGCGCCTATGCCCCCGCCCCTCCCCTTCTGAGAGGTGTAGCTCTTCCCTCAGCTGGCAGGAGCTCCGCTCTCCAGGGAGACCAGAGAGCCCTCACCTGGCACATCTGGATCCTCAGCCAGCAAGCAGCACCCATGCCACCAGCCCTGCCAGCCTGAGAGGCTAGGCATAGTGCAGGAGCACTGGTCTTAGAGGAGAGCATGCTCCAGAGCTCACTGGGGAGCCCACTGTGCCTCCTCCTTCCTCAGCAGCCTTGGCCTGAGGCCCTGCTTCCTTAAACCCCCTTTCCATAATCTTTCCTGGATTCCAAGTCTTTCGCTCATCACCGAGGCCCTGGCTCCACTGGCAAGCTCTGCCTGGGAGCTCCATCTCAGCACTTGGGATTCAAGCAGGACTCACTGACCCCCCCATCCGCCAATGTGGCCCTACCTTCACCTTCCTTCCCTGAGACAGGCCCAGACTCTGCTTCCATTGCCACGTTCACTGTGGCCCACTGCAGACAGCAGACCTGCAGCAGGTCCAGAGACGGGGCTGACCTCATCCTTAGCCACCCAGAACTCCCTCCCCTCTCCAAATACTGTCCTCTCCCACTGTGCCCTTCGAAGTGCTCAGCCACACCGGGGGTTTTGCCATGACCCGGTGCCCCCAGGAATCTACCTGTGGGGCCCAACATTCCAGGGTGAGCCTCCAGGCCTCAAACGCCTCAGGCCTTCCTGCCACCGGGGCCCCTGAGCCCCAAGGACTGAGTCCTGGTAGCAGACAGAAGTGACAGCTTCCTTTTTATTTGGCTGCTTCAATTGCCTCTCCCAGGTCACAGACTTGAGGATCCGCAGGGGCAGGGGACCCCACACATGCCATCAGACCACCCTATCCAGACTCCCAGGTACAAGCCTCCCTGTCCTAAAGTTCCCATGCTCCTAAAAAGCAGCAATAGAAAATAGGACTCAGGCACAGGACTGTAAAAGTCACTTTCCAAGAAGAGGTCATCAAGTCCAAACGTAAGAACGAGCCCGGCAGGATCCTGCTCTGTTCTCGTAACTGCCACACAGGTTGCAAATGGGCAGCATGTGGTGTAAGGTCCCAGGCTCCAGAGTTGGTTCCCATGGGCAAGGCCACCGCCCGTAGCCCCCTCCGGCCCCAGCTTATTCAGTTTTGCTCCGATCTGGGAAGTTTTCTGCAGTCTTCCTCTTTTGTAGGCATCCTCAGGCTGGCCTCCCTCTACCTGCCCGTGGCCTAGTCAAGGGTGCTGGTAGCCCAGCACGGGGCCCGCCCGCGGGTGGCCCAGGGGCCAGGCAAAGGGAGCCCCTGGACATCGGAGCCATCTTCCCCCGGAGGCCTGGGCCAAGCCGTGCGCCTCGGCCACCTCCCTGGGCCGTCCCAGTGACGTGTGCGGGGCGCACGAGGCGCAGCGCGGCGCAAAGAGCCCGGCGGACGGCGGCGTGGGCCGCGGTGGACTGGAGCCTGCGTTCCGGGCGCCCCCAGCGAGCGCGTCCTGGCCGTGGCACTCCTGGTGCCCGCAGCCCCAGCGGGGCGCGGGGCTGGCACGCAGCACCAGGGAAAGCGCCGTTATGCGGTGGATGGCCCTGCGCAGCGTGGCGATCTTGGAGAGCCTCTTGCCGCCCAGGTCGTGGCGCAGCGCCCGGCGCAGCGCGTTGAAAGCCTCATTGTAGTCCAGGATGCGCTTGCGCTCCCTCACATTGGCCGCCACGCGCCGCGCCTTGGACCGCACAGGCCGTGTGCGCTTTCTGCTGCTCGGCACTTCTTCTGCCTCTCCCAGGCCGCGGGGGGCACCGTTCTCCCTCAGCACCCCAAAATCCCTCCCGGCCTCCAGGCAAGAGCCCCCCAAGTCTTTGGGAGAGCCGTCGGCCCCCTTCAGGCCCCTGAGGCCTGGTCCTGGCACGCCCCGGTGCATGGCCTTCTCCAGGGCCTTGTTGCTCAGGTTCCGGCTCACAAGGCTGACAGTCCACCTCCCCAGCGTTGGCTCCTGGGGGCTGGACACTCCCAGGATGGGTCTTCTCCAGCGGGGCTTTATGACACCACGTGGCTCTCCGCCCTCCCTATCCATCCATCTCTCTCCTCCCGCTTTATTACCTGCCTCCAGGTAGGTTGGCGAGGGCGGGACCAAGAGGAAGGAAGCAAGGAAGGGAGGAAGCATGCAGATTCTTGTATGAGGGGACCAGCTGGGCCACCAGGCCACGCCCAGGACAGTGCTGCAGCCCCACGGAGAACCTGCCCTGCCTCACTCCGGGGCCTCTCCGGCTTCCACGTTCTCCCTCCCCACCCCCAAACAGAGTTACACATTTGGCTTCCTGGCAGGAGAGCTGATAAATGCACAGAAAGGCCGGAGTTTGGGCTGAATGTGTTTCAAGAACCTTGAAAGTTCTTGGCAAGTCCTGTGGACAACCACAGAGCTGCCACGGAGAGAAACGTGGCTGCCCCAGCAGGACCCATGCGGGCGGGGTATAGTGGTCACAGCAGGGTCCCGAAGGTGAAGCCAGGCCTGCCGCTTCTCAGTTCCTGGCTTGTTCAGCTGCCAGCGTGAGGCTGTGGGATGCTGGGTTTGGGTTTTCATGAGGCCGCGCTGTCCTGTCCCCCCGCACACACACACACCAGCTCCCCTTTCCACTGGGCTGAGTCAGCAGCAGAGGGTGACGGAGAAGGCTGTCCTGTGCCACCCATCGGGGGCATCTTTTGGGGTCCAGGGCCCTTGAGCAACCCTGTATCATGACACAGCACTGACACATGAACTCAGTGAACCACCATCCCCAAGGATTTGAATTGTACACAAGGTCTCAGTAAAATAGTAATGCTGAATCCTGGACAAAGACCCCAGTGGAATTTCACACGTCCTCGGGGGATTTATTTGGAGCACCAAGGTCAATATCATGCTGAGCCATAATCCAAATGCCTCCAAAATGCCACGCCAAGGCCTGCTGTGGTACCAGCTGGGATGGGTATGGGGATCCCTTTCATCTTACCAAAGAAAGTATACCCTTAACCCCATGAATTCAAATTGAGTTACTCCATGAACAGAAAGAATCAGGCACTAGGAAACAAATGTATATACTTACTTATGTGTATGACTGTTTGTTTTATTGTCTATCTTGCCTACTAGACAGTGAAGGAAAACATCTAGAACTGGACGTTTTCCCCATTATGTTCCATCTGTTTCCCACTGTCCCCACACCACCACCACCACCATCCCCCATACACACACACACAAACACCCAGTCACACAGAAATGCATGCCTCAAGCAGGATTCTACACAGAGCATGGGCCCCAGACATCTGAGCATTCACGTTCACCCATCCAAGGGTGTCAGTCTCCATGGGGCTCAGAGCGGGAGGCAGGGAATCAGGTCAAAGCCCAGAATTCTCCCTGAGTGTCACATGCCATGGCTACCGTCATTCCATGTCCCTTAGCCCCTCACTGCCACTCGAGAGAGAGTTGACTCACTGCCCTGCTCCTGGCCTTGCCCAGCCCCTCAGAAAAGCCTGGCCCCTGGGCCTGAAGGTGGGCAGGCCAGGGGGCAGCAGGTGGACCTTTTAAGTCCCAAAAGGGCCAGGGGGAGAGGTGGGTTGGTGGGTGGAAGGCCTCTGTCTCACCCATCTCCAGCCAGTGGCCTCTCCTGGAACTTCCCCCACCTAGGGCCTAGTTGGACACATGAGTGCTTCCAGAGAATTCTTCTGGACAGGTGGTCAGGAAACCTGTTCCAGTTCTGCCACCAATTTGCTCTGTGACCTTGTGGCAGTCATGCCCCCATCTCTGCACCCCAGTTTGCTTTTCTTTGCAAGGAAGACATCCTCTCTACAAAAGGGTACACAGGACCAGCAACATAGTTTGCAGGCCCAGTGCAAAACGAAAATGTGCGGTCCCTTGTTCAGGATTATTCAGAATTTAAAGCTGGTTGGAGTAGAGCACTGAACAGCACTCGGGGCCCTTCTAAGCACAGGGCACAGGTCCCACGCCCATGAAGCTGGCCCTGAGTGTAGTAGTAATAACTGTGAGCTTTAGATCTAAACTCGCCTGATCGCTGACATGAAGACCTTGGACAAGCTCTGAACCTCAGTTTTCTATCTGCAAAATGGGAGTGATACCAGCCTCAGAGGACTCCATGATATGGAAGCTGGGAAAGCGTGGGCCTCAGGAAACGTTGTATCTGGTGACCTGGAGGACAACCTCAGCCTGCGTGTGACCACTAGCGGGCACCCCCTCCCCTTTGGTGTTCCTGGGGAGCCCACGTGACCCACCATCAGAAGGGAATCAATGGGCAAGCCCAGGGCACCCCTATCTCCACAGAAGGATGGAGACAGCCTACCCAAAAGCCTTCCCTCCCCTCTCATCTCCAGGGCGGCCTCCCAGCAGGGGGCACGTGCCTGGGGCAGCGCAGGAGCTGAGGGACGTGCCAGGCGGGTGATACCCAAGCTTCAACTGCTTCCAACACTTTTCCTTCTCCCGGTGAGAACTGACAGTGCACCATGGACAGAATGCTGCTTAGTTATAATTAGTAATAATCATCATCATCTTAATAATATTGCTACTGACTTCTTGAGTGCTTATTGTAGGCACGGTACTAAGTGCTTTTTAAGCACACGTTTATCTTAGCTTCACAGCAACACTATACAGAAGGCCCTATTATGATAATACCTATTTTATGGAATGGAAACTGAGACCCCCAAGAAAATTAAGAAACTGGCCCCAAGTTAGAGGGCTGAGCTGTGGCTGAGCCAGACTCTCAAATCCAGCAGTGTGGCTCCTATTTGAAGACCAAGCCTTTAATCCCTCTGGGCTGTACCTACATTCTAGGTTCAGAGAACACCCCCACTCCAACCCCAGCCCCCACAGCCTCCACTGACCACCTGCAGGTATTAGAAGCCAGCACCTGCCCTTTAAAACAAAAGCCAGTGAGGTAGTCAAATAATTTTAAACAAGTGTAAAAATAAAAAGAGCTTGACTGATATAGAGAAAACCTGGGTGGGGTGTACCCCAAATGAAGAGAAACAAGCAGGAAAGAATAGAGAACTGGGGAGGCCGGGATGGCTCAGTGGGTTAAGCGCTCACTTTGCAGCGCCAGGGACCAGGGATCGAATCCCGGCCCCGGCCCGTGCGGAACCATGTGCTGAGCTGGGAGCTCCCCCAGTTCAGTTCTCTCTCTGTCTCTGTCTCTGTATCTCTCTCTCTGTCAAGGGTGAAAATAAATAAATAAAAATATTTAAAAAAAAAAGAAAAAAAGAATAGAGAACTGTGGAAGCCGGGATGGCTCAGAGGGTTAAGCGCTTGCTTTGCAGCCCCAGGGACCAAGGATTGAGTCCCAGCCCTGGCCCTTGCGGACCCATATGCTGAACTGGAGTGTGCCTCCCATACAGGAGGCCCCCAGTTCCATTCTTCCCCCCACCCCCACCCCACCCTCCCAGCTCAGCCCCTGGCTCAAAGAAGCAGTGCCTTCCATGTGGGAGGCCCCACCTGTGCAGAACGAAACCATGTCAAAAACTTGACATACAACTATGGAGACTGCTCTGCGCCCTCCCCCTTCTCTCTGTCTCTCCCTGTCTGTCTCTCTCTGAGTCTGTCAAAAACAATAAAATAAATCTTTTAAAAAAAGAAAAGAACAGAGAATTATGGGCTGGAGCAGCTTAACTTCCTGACTCCTGGGTTGAGTTTTGCTGCCTGTGGTTTCTTGAATAATTCCAACTCTGACCACAGTTGAACTGATGGCTGCTGGGACCCCCAGCAGAGCAGAAATGACAGACCAGTGTCCACCAGCTGACCCTACTGCAAGTTAGCAAGGGCCCAGTGAGCCAGGAGCAGCCTGAGGGGACTTGGGGACTCAGCTCCCGGCACAGCCCAAGGTCTTGTGGCCTGTCAGAGTTCTGGATTGAGTTCAATGGCCTGCAATGGTCCCCAGCCTCACAGAGCCTTGCTAACCTTTCCTCCTTTGTGAAACCAGACCTCAGCCTCTGCCACGGGGCTCCTTGTGCTTTTTTTTTTTTTTTTAATATATATTTATTTATTTTGGACAGAGAGATACAGAGACAGAGAACTGAACTGGGGGAGCTCCCAGTTCAGCATATGGTTCCACACGGGCCGGGGCCGGGATTCGATCCCTGGTCCCCGGCGCTGCAAAGTGAGCGCTTAACCCACTGAGCCATCCCGACTTCCCCTTCTTGTGCTTCTTAATTCCACTTTAGCATTAGGAAATCGTACTGTACTTTTATGTTCACGCTGGGTCTACAACTAGATCATTTCTATAGTCCCAGTTTCTAGTACAGTGCCTGGTACACAGAAGATACAAGGAAGTATTTGCTGAATGTTGAATAACTGGTTCAATCCCTGATACTAAGATATTCATGAAACTGGAAATTCCACACTGGTTTGATCAAGCAAGCTCTTTATTCAAATCCAGTAAACATTTATTGAGCACGTATTAAATACCAAGCGCTACAGGCTTTCACATGTGTTGACAGCCACAGGCGTGTGTATAAACTTAAGTCTATAGAAACTCAATATAAAAGGAAAAATAAACTCAAAATAAAAAGAAATCAACCTTGCAGCCAAATAGATACGCACGCCTTGTGTACTGCAATTTAAGTCTTACTCAAAAGATCATTTTGACTATACACAATTTCCTTCTTGCAAATTAACTTCAGAAAATTCCCACCTGTGCATTGGATGGAGGGAAAATCTTCACAGTGGACAGCTATGGGGCTCAAAAAGAACAAAATTGTGATAGAAAATCAGAAGGAACATAATGAAATCACACCACAGCTTTCTCTGCTGACCCCCTAAATGTGAACCATCAAATCAACATTAAGAGGTTGCTAAAGGCAAAGAAAAGGCCCAACCAGCATTAACTTCCCAGTGCTGGCAGAGCCCACCTCCCACCCCTTCCCCAAAACTGGTCTGGCTTTTCCTGCCACTTTCATACATTTCCAGGCCGTCCCCGGTCCCGTCCCCTCACATGTCAGGAAATGGCCCGATTAATAATTCCGAGGCCACACGTCCTTGACAAATGGCCGGGGCTCCTAGAGGGAGGCGCCCCCGCCGCATTCAGGTCCTTTCCCACGACGACCGCCCCACCCCCCGAAATCGGCAGGGATTTCCCGGGGTCGCTGCCTGAGATCGGAGGGGATGGGGGCACAGACGTATGGAGTGGGGTGGGGGGCGCCGCGGAAGCACAGATGTACCGGGCGGGTAGGGGGCGCTGCGGGGGCGCAGACCCACGGGGCGGGGCCGGGGCGCGGCCGACTTCAAAGGCGGGCAGCGGGGCCCGCGTTTCCGCGGCACCTGCAGCGGCGGCCGGCTCCCCGCGCCTGGCGGCTGCAACCCGCCCCTGCCCGGGAGCCAGCCTCTCGGACCCGGCGGCAGGAGGAGGGAGGAGGGGCCGCGGCCGTGATTTAGGGCCAGGCGGTTCCGCTGGCGGCCGCGAAGGTGCCTATTACCGCTGGGCTCGGCCTGGATTTCAGAAATTCCTGCTGGTCCTCTGGAAGTTCCGGCGTCGCGCCCCTGAGGGAGGACAGAGCTCCCCCCTTGGAGAGAAAGCCCGAGTGCGGGCTCTCCGGAGAAACCGAGCCAGCCCAGGGGGTCCCGAGAACGCGACCCTCCCCTGAGAGCTGCTATCTAGAAAGGCCAGCAATCTTCCTTCTCTCGCAGGCGGAGACCAGCTTCGTGCAGAAGAAATCTGGAGCTTGGCAGGTCTGGATTCATTTTGAGACTCTGCCCATTCGTTCATTCGTTTATTCAACAAAAATGTACGGACTGTTGTTCCAGTAGAGGAGTAAATAAAGCAATTAAAAACCCGTCCTCGTGGAAGTCACATTCTAGTGTGGAGAGCAAATAATAAGGGAAATATAAGTAATTCATATAGCAAATAAGTACCATTTAGATTATATTAGAAGTTGATAAATACTACAGAAAAACAAACAAACAAAAAAAACCACCAGAAAAGCTAGAAACTGAGTATGTGTGCACAGCGTAGGAGGAGGTGGGGTCATGGGAAGCCCACCTGAGAAGGTGACATCCGAGTAAGGACTTGAATGAAACAAGGCATTATGTTTATCTTGGGGAAGAGCTTCCAGACAGGGGGAACAGCATGCACAAAGGCCCTGAGGCAGGAGGGTATCCACCAGTTCCAGAAACAGCAAGGTTTGGTGGCAGTACCTTGTACTTTTACTTCGCCAGGGATGGGAAGCCACGAAATTCTTATTTCCTTTTCTCACTTCATAGATCTTTAAAAACAGAACAAATAAAACTGTTAGCTCTCTTTCCCTGACTGCTGGATGAGGACTCCCTCTATCCAGGCAGCACTCAGTTTGCATCTTAGTGTGCTCCCTCCCCTCCCCTCCCCGGGTATCCTTGCCTGTCCTGTGGGTGGGAGAGGGGTGGTGGTGCCTGCTTCTCTCCTCTCTTGCCTTCATTCGGTTTCTTCTGGGGCCCTTTCATCATCAGTTGCCCCTCCCTTGGTTTTAAGGCTTATCCTCTCTATTGACGCCTTCCTTGAAAATACAGTGATACCTTGGAATCTAAATGCCCCAAAACTCGAACAACTTGGAATCTGAATGAAAAAGTCAAGCAAATTTTGCCTCAGAATCTAAATGCTGCTTTGGAATCCAAACACCAACACGTTTGCATGGGACGGATCAACTGTAGGGCCTGTAGCTTTATCTGAACACCCACTTGTCTTGGAACTCAAACGTTTTGGAAGTCGAACAGGGTTCTGGGACGGATTAAGTTCGAGTTCCAAGGTATCACTGTACAAATGTGTTTGGGCTTCTTTCTCGAACTTAGTCTTTCCCTCCACCCTGGAATTAATACCTTCTCTCCTTCCTTTTATCCCCGCGCCCCTCAAAAACTGAGTCTGGCTTTTGCCACCTTCCAGCCTCCGGTCTACTGAAACCTCTTTCATTCGTTCCCTGTGATCTCCGCCCACCTTTCCAGGTCAATTAAGTCACACATTTATTGAGAACCTATTTGCAGGTCTTGGATTAGGTACTAAAAGTAAAATGATGTAGACATGGTTCCTCCCCCATGGAGCTTGCCATCTAGTGAGGAAGGCCAGCTCATAAATTATTTCAATAGCATAAAGCAAAAGAATGTATAAGGTTTGGAAGTGGTGCAGAAGATGGAGTATGAATGAGACAGGATATTTAAACGAAACGTTAGGTAGTCAGGAAAGTTCTCGGTAGCCATAGCGAGTGTAGTGAAGTGAAAATGTGGTGACACGGGCCAGGTCTGCGGGACATTAGCAAGATTGCTGACTATTAGCAAGATTACGGGTGTCAACACTCCCCAGAGTTCACAGTTCCTCTCCCTGCCCCTGCTGCGGCCGCCCCCGCCCAGGTGGAACAGATTCATGCCCCTAGGAAGTAGACTTGCAGGAAAGCTTCTAGATTGAATTAAGATTAACATCCAGGTCCTGATACCTGTACCCCTAGACACACAGACATAGTCTGTATAGGGAGTAGTTTTAGTCTTAGCTGTGGGCATTCCACTTTCGGTGTCCCCTCTCATTAGAGAGCTTTGTCTTTCCTTTCAATAAACTTCGCTGCTTAACCTTTCCACTCAATTCTGCGTCTTCATTCTTCGAGTGCATGAGACCATGAATGCTGGACACACACGCACCGTGATTCCTACATGATGAACAACTCTGAGGGGTCAGAAAAGGTTTTCCAGGGGACATGATACCTGAACTAGATTTCAAAGAATGAATAGGAGTTTGCCAAACAGACAAGGGATGGAAAGGCAGAGAAGCTTGAAGGAACAGCATGTGGCATGACCTGCAATGATAATCCATCACAGTATAAGAAAAATACAGTAAATTGGCTTTGCCAAACCATGATAACATCTTAAATGCAAGACTAGGGCATGATGGGAGACTGGGGATCACTAGGCATCCTGCCAAAAAGCTTGGGTTTTGTCATGCACAGTCATAGATGGATTGTCACTAGCGCTTCTTTGAACAGCTTGGAGAATGGCTCTAAAACAAGATCCAGTTACTAGGCTTCTGCAAGGGTCTAGGTGAGAGAGGAAGGTCAAAGCCATACAGATGGTTGTCAGAGAGTGGAGCTGGAGTCAACACCTGTTTGGACTATAGAATTGGCCCGTGAGGGTGACCAACTGGATGTAGCAGATGACAAAAGGAAGGTGTTATCATCTCCCCACACTCCTTCCAGAAGCTGAGGCCTGATGTTTCTGAGCAGCCCCTAGTGATGGGCTCTGAACAAAAGTACAATGAACATGGAAGAAGGCTCAGGAAGGGCAGAGAGCTGATGGCACAGTGGTCACCTCTCTTGGGGACTGTGGTGAATTTTTTTGAGGTTGTGGTTTGCTGGGCAGCATCTGAATAGTCGTGCTGTCTGGAGGAAGGGGCGCCTCCATGGTGAGGTTCTAGGCAGGAGAGAGTTGTGGCAGCTAGAACAGACGGGAGTCTAGGCCCTTGACTTCAATGAGAAGCGGGTCTCAAAGACACAGGCACCAGTGCAGAAATTGCTCAGTGTGAAGGCCAGGGGGCGCCAGCGTCCTGTGGGAGCATCCACAGGAGTTACTGACTGGGCTGTGGGTCCTACAATTCCTATGATTTTCCCAAACTTCATTCCCAGCCTTTCTTTCCATTGATCTTGTGAGATACCTCAGAGCTGCCCAATAAACTTCCTCTTCTGCTTACGGGGAAACAAGGTAGGTTTACTACCAAGAATCCTGACAACACAGAGCAGAGTGAGCGACTGTCCCATTTCTCTTCTCTTAACCCCAAGCCAATCCTGTTACCTGCTGTTTGCCAGCTTTGAGACCTGGGGCCTGTGGCTTAACCTCTCTGAGCCTCCGTTTCCTCATCTGTGAGATGGATTAGTAACTGCTTCCTAATGGAGTTGTGAGAAGTAAATGACACCCTGCACAGGAAGCCCTTAGAGCGGCAGCCGGCATGCAGTAGGCGCTCAATAACATTGTGCTGTTGTTCTTATTACCCCCTTTCTGCCAGACTGACTTAGCACCCCAGCGGTTCTTTCCTCCAAGCGCATGCCAGCGTGTGATCCTCTCCCCTGCCTCTAGTTCCCCACACAGGGTAGCACCCCTCAATCATCTCCTGACAGTCTGTTCCTCTTGGTCTAAAGCTGCAGTATGATTTAGCCCTTCTCCTACACCTACCTCAGCTGTACCTACAACATGGAACAGCAGAGCGGTATTGAAACTCCGGAATTAGACCATTATTTATTAGCTGCATAGCTTTGGGCAAGATCCTTAATGAACCTCTCTGAGCCTCAGTTTTCTTGTCTGTAAAGTGGGGATATGCTGTAGTACTGCTTCATCAGATTTGTTGTGGGGATTAAATCAAACAGCACAATATACTCTCAGCACAGGGCCTGACTCCTCTAAAATGCTCTACAGATATTTCTCCTGCTACCTCTTGGCTCCTTTCCCAGTCTGCCTGGCCACCACAGCTGTAAATCATCCAGGTAACCCAGAATACCTCCTCCCTCCCACCTCAGTCCCAAACTCCTCATCACCTCCACTGGCTAATGACCTGGTGATTGGCTTCTCATTAAAGCAACGACAAAGAGGCCTCTGTGCTTTTACCCAGGTTCTAATCAGCCACAGGTCTGCCCCAGGGTCAGTCAGGGGTGAAGTAGGAATTCTAGGGTGGGGAGCCTGCTTGGTGTAGGTAGAATGCTCTGTCTTGTCTCCCAAAAGAGGCAGCCTCTGTCCTGGCCTGCAATTCTATGGCCGGCTTCACCTGTCATGAGGAGGGCTCTTACCCAGTGCCCAGGAGAATGAGCCATGTGTCGGCTCAAGGAGCCATTTCTGCCCCCAGAGTTTTCTCATCTGTCAAGTGGGAATAATAAATGGGAACATCTACCCTGTAGGGCTGATTTGAGAACAGAATGAGATAAACAAATGTAAATTTCCAGTACTTTGTAGATGTCAGCAAATGGTAGCTATTATTATTATAGTTGTTATTGCTTTCATGATTATTAATTTACATATATATATATATATATTCTTTTTTTTTAGATTTATTTTTTTTTGTTTTTGACAGAGAGAGAGACAGAGAGGAGGGGGAGGTCCCAGAGCAGTCTCTGTAGTTGCACATCATTAGTTTTCTACATAGTTTCAGTCCACAGGTGAGGGTGGGGCTGCACAGGGCAGGAACCAGGCCAGGGTCTCATCTCACCCCAGTGAGTTTTCTCACTGGGGACACACCCCAGATCAGCATATGGGTCCACACAGGCCGGGGCCAGGATTTGATCCTTGGACCCCAGGGCTGCAAGATGAGCACTGAACCCTCTGAGCCCTCCCGGCATTCTTAATTTTTATTTTTATTATTGTAACCCAGATACAAATTTCTCCAACTCCATTTGGTGAATAGTTTATTCGGTTTCCAATCATTTGTAATGCCACATTTCTATAATATAATAATAGCATTATAATGCCACCTCCAGCCATCTCTGTTTAATGCCCATTTAATCCCTTAGCCTCCTTGTTCATTTTCAGAATTGTCTAGGGTGTTCTTAGCCCTTCACACTTCTTTGGAAGTGAAAAATCCCTTTGCTTTGTTTAATCATCCCTATAATTATTCTTCTGTGACTCTTTCATAGGTTGTCTATGTATGTTTCTTTCTCTAGGTGTCCTCCCTCATGGTGGCAAAATGGTTGCAGGAGTTCTAGAAATTACATGAATACTCCATCATGTACAAAAAGGAAAGAAAACCAACCATAGGTAGGCCACTCCTGAAATCCTGACCCATAGAAACTGTTCCTTGTTGTTTTAAGCCAATAAGCTTTGAGGTAATTTGTTACACAACAACAGCTAACGAATACAACAGTTACAGCATTTCCCAGCATCTCCTGCAGTTGGCTGAGTTCTCCTATGAATGTAAGCAAAAGTGATGTGGGGAAGCCAGGATGGCTCAGTGGGTTAGGCACTCACTTTGCAGCCCCGGGGACCGAGGATCGAATCCTGGCCCCGGCCTGTGCGGACCCATATGCTGAACTGGGGAGTGCCCCCAGTTCAGTTCTCACCGGGGTGAAACCCCGGCCCAGTTTCTGCCCTGTGCAGCCCCAAGCCCACCTGTGGAATGAAACTATGTGGAAAAACCGATAATGTGCAACTATGGAGACTGTTCTGGGCCCTCCCCCTTCTCTCTGTCTCTGACTCTGTATCTCTCTTTCTCTCTGTCAAAAACAATTAATAAATCTTTTTTTAAAAAAAAAGTGATGTGCGCCACTTCCAAGTCAGCCCATAACAACTTCCCATACACAGCCTCTATTCTCCGTACCTTCCTCATGGTTCCACACCCTGAGGGCAGCCAGGGGAGCCACCAGCTTGGTGAGCATGGGCCCTTCTTCATGCCTGGAGTAGGGCTTCCCAGGAAAACAGCCTGATGAGGAACATCCACATTGAAAGATTACATGAGAAAGAAATAAACTTATGTTTAGGCTATTGAGATTTGGAGATTGATCTACTCCAGCATTTGACATCATCTTATCTAATGCACTGTCATACAGAGCTTTACATATAACTTTTTTATACAATCAGTGTTTTTAAAGATTTATTATATTGTTTTTGACAGAGACAGAGAGAAACAGAGAGAAGGCGGAGGGCCCAGAGCAGTCTCCATAGTTGTACATCGTCAGTTTTCAACACAGATAGGCAGGGGTTGTGCAGCCATGCTGGGGGCCTCCCACATGGGAGGCACGCCCCCTCGAGCCAGGGGCCAAACCTGGGGTGAGAACCAAACTGGGAGCCTCCCTCATGGGGAGCACACCCCAGTTCAGCATGTGCGTCCGCACAGGCCGGGGCCGGGATTCGATCCTCAGTCCCCGGGGCTGCAAAGTGAGTGCCTAACCCACTGAGCCATCCTGGCTTCCCCAATCAGTGTTTTTAAATGTGCTCATCTACTTACTAATTTCTTTGCTCTTTATTACCTCTTGTATCTCAGAGTTTGCATCTGAGATCATGTTTTTCTGCCTGAATTCTGTTCTTGAGAGAATTTCCTCTAGTGATAGATCACTGGTAATGACTCTGTCACCTTGGTTTCTCTTCTACAAATCTTGTTTGATGGATATGTTTTTCTAATCACTTTGATGAGACTTTGTCATCTTTCTTTCATTGCTATTGCTGAAATGTCAACTTCAGAGTAGCTGTTGCTCTGTTGAAGGTAATTTGTTTTCTGGAACAAATTTGGTTCTGAAACCTTTCACTGGCTTTGGTGTTTGATATTTCACTGTGATGCATATAAGTGTATGGGGTCTTAAAATTATTATTTTTTTAAGATTTATTTTTATTGTTTTTTGACAGAGAGACAGATAGAGACAGAGAGAATGGGGCGAGCCCAGAGCAGTCTCCATAGTTGACAGCATTAGTTTTCCATATAGTTTCACTCCACAAGTTGGAGCAGGGCTGCGCAGGGCAGGAACTGGGCCAGAGCCTCTGCATAGGCCTGGCAAGAACTTCCCCTTAAAATTATTTTATCATCTAGGATTTGTTAGTCTTCTTGAATTTGTGGTTTGTTATCTTTTCTCAGATTGGTAAAGTTCCTCATTTTTACCTTTTCAAATATTGCTTCTGTTACACTGTGCTTTCCTTTCTGATGGTTCTCCAGTCACACGTGGGATAGATGTTTTGCCTCCTTCACATCTACAAGTGATCTCACATTTACTTTATTCTACAGATAATTTCTTAAAAAAGCATTGCCATAAGCTTTGGGTTAATGGGATCCTCCTAACTGCTTGTGAGGTAGTAAAGCAGAGGACTGAGCCTCAGCAAATCCCAGACATCTTCTCAGGACCACACAGCTCACTGGTGGAGCAAGAAGACAGTGAGGCGCATGGCAGCAAAGACACAGGATTATCTAGTCATAGAAGTTTAAGCTCCAGGGACAATGCCAGGAGTACGAGTCCTGGACCCACTACCCACTCACCTAGTGACCTTGGACAAGTCACTTAATTGCTTTTTGATTGGATTTCTCCATCTGAAAAATGAGATCCATCCCAACTTGCAGGGCTGTGTGGGGAAGTTCATGAGCTAATATATGCAAGATTCCTCACACCGAATAGGCATGCCATGAATATTTGATGAATAAATGTATAAGGTGGTTAGCCCAATTGGGCACAGTCTTTCAATGAATGTGAGCTATGGCTATTATTATGTTTTTATTTTATTTATATATAAACATATTACAATTTATTACTATCAAGATTGTCATTTCAACAAGGTCCTCAGAATTCGGGAGCTTATCATGTCTCCTGCCCTCCGGCCCCTCAAGGCTCCGTGAGATGTGCCCAGCCCCCGCGGCAGGACGTGGACAGCCCTGCCATAAATCAGGCCCCCCTGGTCCCCAGCCTGTAATTAACAAGCCGCAGTGGGCGGGGCTGCGGTCCTAGCCACCTTGTCCCAGGGGCTTCCTGTGCCCCAGCCCTCCCCAGAAGCGAGAGGAAGGGCGCAGGGAGCTGGGGGGTCCTCCACAGTCCCCTGATTTATCACTCTCTGTGTGAAGGAGATTTACGAGCTCAGGTGAGGAGCCAGGACAGTGTCGGAAGGGGGGCAGGGGGGGCACAGGCGGCACCCAGAAACGGATGAGGCTGGTGGTGACCCGCTTAAGTCCTGCCACAAGCCATGCTCATGCGAGGGGCCAGGGGCTCTCAGACCCCAGGTCCTGAAGCTTCCTTCAGTCAGTCTATCAGGGCCAGGATATGAGCTGGGGATTCCATGTGTTTACTGATTCTTCATATTCTGCAGAGTTCTGATGTTTGTCGTGGGCATAGGTACACACACAGGTGTACATATGTATATGTATATGTATATATACACACATACCTATATATATTCGATTTGGCTATATCATTCTCCCATAGTGCAAAGAGCCCGGGCTGAGACAGGGCACCTGTTTGGGGTCTGTCAGGGGAGGGGGAAGAAGGGAGAGAACATTCTCCAGATACTGCTGAGGTCTCCTTAGCTTTAGGACAGCCCTTGGCCAGGAGCATTGTTATGCCCGTTTTGTAGATGTGGGAACAGCCTCCCAGAGGTTTAGCAGCTAGTGGGAGGTCAGGTATCTGGATTGCTTTTCATTGTGGGTTGAAGGAAAGGGGCGTTGCCTGCCCCCCCCCCCCCCCGGGGCCTGTGGGAAGATGAAGAGCCCACCTACGCCCATGTGATCACATCTCCCTCAATTGGGAATATGCCTTAGAGGCAGTAATGAGTACCAGCTGCTACTCTGGTAAGATGAGGCCTGTCCTCAAATACAGCCCTTTACCCTGCCCACTGTGCTGCAGTGGCTCCTGAGAGGGGCTGGCTTTCCCCACCCAGCGGGGCCTCAGCTCCCTCAATATTTAACTTTGGAAGGAATAAGTGTAACCCTCACATCAAGGTCATTAAGTCACAGAAGAAAGACCTTTCAGTGGATTTTGAGCCGTACAGACTCGGGGTCAAATCCTGGCTCCACCTGTGACCAGCTGGGTAAACTTATTAAGTTCCTGGTAACCTCCCTGAACCTGTTTCCTCTTTTTAAAAATTGGGATAATAAAATCCTCCTCACTGGGTGGTGTGAAGGTTAAATAAGATAAAATACGGCCTCCTGGCACGAAGATTGTGCTGTCTACTAACTATCTCTTCCCAGGGTACAGGGTTGGAAATTTTGACTGTTTCTTTATTTTTGCTGGAATGAGCTATATAACCTACATCAAGACTCAGGGTGGAATTTCATAGACTCCAAGAATGTTGAGACAGGAAGAGATTATCTTACTCCAGGATTCTGAACCTTGGCTAAGTTAAGATGTGTGTGTGTGTGAAGGGGGTTGTATCCCACCCCCAAATTAATTCATCAGTATGCATGGAACATCTACTATGTGCCACGTACTGTTCAAGTCTATGGCAGTAAACAAAATAGAAAACAAACCCTGTCGTTGTGTAGTTTACATTTTAATGGATAGAGACAAGTAGATAAAATATGTATCATGTATCTAAAATGTGACATCTGCAGTCATGCCCAGCTTGATGATGAGGAAACCTCCAAAGAAATGAGTCTATAAGGTGACCAGACGTCCTGCTTTTGGCGGGACAGTCCCAATTTCTAACAATTTGTTCTGCAACGTTTTTAAAAAGTCCCAATTTTGGAAAAGAATGCACGACAAGCTAGGGAATGGCGGGAGACAGACCAAATTTTTAATCAAGAACCCCCTCCCCCCCGGTCAATGGTGTCCCGCTTTACCAATGTTAAAATCTGGTCACCTTCATTGGGCGATTTCATTGTGGAATCGTAGATTGCACTTACACAAACCTAGATGGTATAGCCCACTGCACGCCTAGGCTACATGGTACAGCCTATTGCTCCTAGACTACAAGCCTATCCAGTATGTTACTGTACAAAACAACACGAGATTAAATCAAACACAAGGGGAAATGATGCACTCAAGAGACACAATACATAGGGAACGTATGAGGCTGTTACCAGCATAACACATCATACTGTTTGACAGCAAATAAATAGAAAGTACCGGTATACACCCTAAAATAATGACAAAATGTATAGTATACTAAATATATAAGCCAGTAACATAGTTGTTTATAACCACTATCCAGTGTCATGTATGTACTGGACATAATTGTAGGTGCTGTACTTTTATACAGCTGGCAACACCATAGGTTTGCTGACATCAGCATCACCACAAACATGTGAGTAATGGACTGTGACCTTACAGTGGCTATGATGTTACTAGGCGATAGAAATTTTTCAGCTCTATGTATGCATAGGAAAAAACACAGTATATGTAGGGTTCCGTACTATCCATGTGCAGTTTAGGCATCCACTGGGGGTCTTGGCATGTATCCCTGTGGATAAGACGAGGCCATTGTACTCAGTAATGGTGGTCTTGTCATCTGCTTTGCCAGGGCTTCCTGGAGGGAGGCAAGTAAAAGAAATGAGCTCTCAGAAACATAGCTAACTTCTTTCTCCTCTAAGTTGTTCCTTTGGGCTATTTCCCAAAGTCTCTCATCTTTCAAACATGGGTAACTCAGGGGAAGAAAACAAACAAACCGTTTTTATTACTAGAATAAAGGCTTTGGAACTTTAGACAGAGAAAATTAGATCTAGAATAGGGGTGTGGAAACGCGAAAGAAAAGCTGAGTGGTGTCTCAGCGCCCTCTGCTGGTCAAAATATGGAACTCCAAGGAGACAGTCAATCTAGGTCTCTAACTAAGCCTGGGGCCTCAAGACTTTGTTTGGTCTTTGGGGGCCTGTCCCAAGCACAAATCTGTGATTAGAGGAAATTGCTCTTTTCTGCCCCGGTCAGCTTCCTCCTGCACTCCCCTCAGGGGTTCTCCAGATATTCACCATTTGCAACTCACAGTCTTTCCATAGGCCCTCTCAGCACGATTCCGCCTGGCATGGCCCCACATCCACCTGTGTGGAGTGAAACTGTCACAACTAATGATGTACAACTATGCAGACTGCTCTGGGCCCTCCCCCTTCTCTCTCTCTCTCTCTCTCTCTCTCTCTCTCTCTCTC